>CM040404.1:44851968-45109468 GCA_022702515.1 Ilyophis sp. 1 JC-2022 | reverse complement strand
TGCACATTACTTGTGCTCCTCTGAGCCAAACACTATAACATCAGGGATAAGATCTTATTAAAAAAAAAAAAAAGGTTTAAAGCTTATGGCTAAGACAGAGAAAATGTCTCTCTTTCTCAACCCCGTTCCTCCCTCATTCACTCAGTTTTTTTCTTTGTGGAAACTGTGTCTATATATTAACTATCCCTGAATTCAATGAAAACATACATTTTCTGTCACACAAATTAAATGTCGGTGTTACATGTCAATAACCTTTTATTTTCTTTAAATTTGGTGCTCAGCAAACTCCGCTCATATTTCAGTCCAAGTTAAGGATGAATGCTAATTGAATCCAGTCTGTCACATGAGATTTCTAAAGGCAAGGTTTGTCCCAGTGATTAAAAAATGCCTTTCATAACCAGTGCGTGAACGCTCCTAGCGGGTAGAGGGCCTTTCATAACCAGTGCGTGAACGCTCCTAGCGGGTAGAGGAGAGGGCCTTTCATAACCAGTGCGTGAACGCTCCTAGCGGGAAGAGGTTGTATCAGGATCAGTTCTCACTCGTTTCACTGTTCATTGATGCAAGACAGAGACAAACTGCTCTCCCAAGTCCTATGTACCAAGCACACTGAAGAGATTAATTCATGTTTATTTTATTTAATAAGATAACCCTTGTGTGGTGTTCGTGTTTTTGTTACTCACACAGTGTTCACGAGTCTGATGGACCCACAACATTATTGGGTTTTTAAAACAATAAAGCCATAACAGTTTATATAAAAATACTTCACAGATATTGACTTTCTCAATTACAAGCAATATTGACACAATTTATTATTTTACATTAACCATATATTTATTTATATTTCAATAAAAGCGCTAAATTTTTTTTTTGTTTTTAAATGTAAAAATTTTTTTTTGTTTGTAAAGATTTTTGTTAAGTTTTTGTTTGTGTTGTTTATTTGTTGTTGTGGTGTATTTTTTGTGTGGTGAGATGGAAGAGAAAAAGAATGCGTGTTGCGGGAAAGTCACCAAACGGAAACGGGAAAGGAGCATGAGGGTTCTCAGGTGTGTTTTCAGGTGTTTGTTGTGTGTGTGTGTGTGTGTGTGGGTTGGGTCGGTGTGGTGGGGGTGGGGAGTGGGGCTGGGACTGGACTGAATCCCAATAATGCCTATAAAATGGTACATAATTCATTAAACAAAATACAAACCCAAAGAGCAAACCCCCCCCCCCCCCCCCCCCCCCCCCCCCCACACCCCCCAACACACACACACAACACCACACACAGGCACAGTGAAGCCGACATCAAAACATTTCGTTTGTTTTTTACTTTTTTTTTTTTTTTTGTATTGTTTTGTTTTCAATTTCTACACACCAATTACAGTTTCTACACAACAACCACATATGTATCTAAAATGTGTAGGACATGTTGTTTAGGTCACAGTGTGTAGGAAAATACAATGAAAAAAACATCAATTGTCATTTCAAAATGGCCAATGAGCCAAAGTCTCAGGTTAATTGTTGATTAATATTATTTATTTTTTTATTTTAATAAATTGAAAAAATGTCCCACAGACCCGAACACACACAACATTTAACAATATACAAATTATTTGTATGTATATGTATTTTTTAAATTAAAAATTAATTTAAAAAATTATAACCCTTCTAAATGTACAAAAAAAAAAAAAAAAAAAAAAAAAGGACAAAAATAAAAAAAAAAAGCAAAAATTTGTAAATAGTGATTATAAATAGTCATCTATATCTATACAGCAGAGTGATGCAGATGATGGTGTGTTGATACCATTGACCCTGCCGACTTACAGCCAACAGCCAAACCACCATGTGTTCCATGCAATTCCCAATTAATTTACATTAATCCCTTAAATCCCACCCCACCCCCCCCCCCCCATCCATTCAAATCAAGAGAGGATGTATGTAGTATCGCTTGTGTAATGAAAATAAGAAATCGAGAGTCATCATTGTCATTTACATCATTTTATTATACCCATAGCACCACCTATTTTACATGTGGAATGTTTGCACAAGGTGTTTTTTTTTTGAATTTTTCTTTTTTTTTTTTTTTGCCCCTGTCCCAACTTTTTTGGAATGTGTTGCAGGCATGAAATTCGAATTAGCATATATTTACAAAAATCAATAAAGTTGATAAGGTAAACCATTAAATATCTTTTATTTGTACCGTTTTCAATTAAATATATATAAAAAAGAATTTACAAATCACGGCTTTCTGCTTTTATGTGCATTTTACATACAGACCCAACTTTTTTGGGTATTAGAAATAATATTTTAGTAGTATGCCTTTGTATTAGCATGAAAAAATTATAATTTTAAATATCGAAACAACTATTTCCCTTTCACTCCCAAAATAGAAAAGTATCTTTAGGTTTCTTTGCTGTGATTATGCAGCCTATACCTCTTCTTCTCTAATGGAAAACATTAGATTTGAGTACAGTACAATTCAATTAGCTTAGACATTACAGATGTCTACACACACACATATTCTCACACACACACACACACACACACACACACACACACACACACACACACACACACACAAACACACATACTCACACACATTGTAATGCTAGCTCAGAAGCTGACTGCACATGTTGTTGTTTTTTAGCTGATTCTTACAGCTTCCATCAGGGATCAGTAGATTCAACACTGCACTACACTCCATTATAGATCAGTGTGTAGCATCAAATCTTACATAATATAATAATGAACCTTTGCGTCACCTGGCTAGGTTAACTTAAAGCAGAATAAATGAGGCACAGAACCCAGCCACTTTACACACAAGTGACTGAATATGGTTATTGGGCATTTATGAATTACAATGGAAATGATTTAATAAATGCCTAAAGGTTTCATTTAAAAATGGCAATGACTTGTGTGTCATGGTCTTTTTTTTACATCTGAAGTACAAACATGGATAACAGCTGCAATTAAAATACAAATTACGTGGTTAAAACATGAGTCAGGATGAGACCTAGGCACCTTCCGTAGCCGTCAGTGATGGGAGGATTAGTGGCTAACCTTTTCATTTCGCTCCGATTACATAACTTCTTTATTCCCTGCATTATCTTGCTAGCTTACTCATCAGATGCCCTTGTCCACAGTGGTGTGATGTAGCGTACACAAGCTTGCTTCCTTGCACATTCTATACTATTAATTAAAATGGGTTTCAATAATGTAAATCGCCTTGGCAGACCTTAATTTCACAGTAAAATCATGGATAATGATCCATACTGAACTATATAATACATGATAAAAAGCTCATTTGCATTGACATAATTAGTTGTTTTTTACATTCATTAAGTTATTTTACTTTTTGCACAGGTTCAAAAATGGCAAATAAATGAGTACTGTGTATTTGAAAATTACTTTCCATATCTCTAAATATATACAGTAACTCTATTACATTTGTTTTAAGAGGCTTCCCTTCATGTAGGTCAACTTATGCACCTATTTTTTCCATATTTATGGCTGAATATTTTACTATAGCAATTCAGATGAATACTCAATGGCTTTAGCTCGCATGGGACTGAACCTGCAAACCTGGACGGACAAGCACTGCTCTTTAAACAGAAGGCCACACTGCCGCTCTGATCAAGTGCCTTCAATATAGTTTGTGTAAAATTTGTGTAATGTTGTTTGTGAGTAAAATTGCTCCATTGAAAGGGTACATGCAACTCACAGTGGATTTTTGCTCTGATGTAAGCAAAGGTGTCCTGCTCCAGTCCACAATCCAGTAAAGAGCCAGCGAAGCATTTACTTCTCCTCCAGTTTCGTTAGTGACTGAGGACATCTAGTGGCAAGTTTCAGAATTACATCTACTGACTGAGTGACGGGATGCAGAGGTTGCTCTCAGAACCGTATCAATCGAAGATTTGAACAATAAATACTGTATAAATTATAAAAATTGATTCAAACAGATCTTTTTATCAGAAGAAGATCAAACTAAAATATTGCGAAACAAAAAAAAGTCACATTGCAGTACATTTTATTTCAATAAAACAATTGCAACACTCTTGTACCAAATACTTCTTAGTTGTTCATCATGGCCTGTTGAAGAAAGCACATGCAGACAATCATTTGTTAATACTCCAGATCTGCCTTAATTCGGTGAGAATGTGTTTTATGTTTGCTTCACACCCAGATGTTCCACCCTGCCCTCCCCTCTCCCTCCCATCCCCTTCCTTTTCCCCATGCTCTGTTCCCCGTCCCCGAACCGTACCAAGTCGATCCATTCATTGAAGGAGGACACGCGGGTGAAGACAGTGGGCTTCTTCTCGTAGTTGCAGCCCAGGCCAGAGACGAAGCTGGCGATGCCGTGGACCTCCCAGATACCGTCAGCGTTCTTACAGTTCAGGGGGCCACCGGAGTCACCCTGAGGGGAGGAGGGAGGGCAAAATGCAGGCTGAACTGAGAAAACCAGCCTAATGCACTCCACATATGTCGTCTTATTATTATTATTATTATTATTATTCATACCCCTTGACTAAGATAACAATAAAGGCTTTATAAAATAAGTAGCGATAATGAGCTATTATATGCTCAAAAATGGAAAAATCCTATTATTTTATACTAATGCGATTGCGCAGAAAAAAATATTTAGTAAAACAAGTCTTTTTTTTTTCTAGTAGACTGCCTCAGTGTGAATAGCCTCATGCATATTCATTAGGCTGGGCCCCTCGCCCTCATGAATATTAACACGGCCCACTGCCCTCACTCACATTGCAGCCGCCAACGATGCCGTCACCTCCAGCGCACACCATGGAGGTCCTGAGGGCCATGCCCCACCAGTCAGGCTTGGTGCAGGTGGCATGATCCACTGCGGGCATCAGGGCCTGCTGCAGGTTGTCGGCAATGGGGCCGTTGGCTGAAACACACACAGCCAATTAAGCATCATCCCTAAGGTCACATGTACATAACTGGAACTGACACAGTCAGTGACTGACACACAGTCAGTGAAATGACTTAATTTTATGTGCCACTCAATGTGCCTGGTAGGAGCTCACTGTAAAGCCTGCCCCAGCCGGTGATGTAGCAGGGGTAGTTGTTGGGCAGGAGGGTGCCAGGGGCAGGGAGGCAGGCCAGCTGGACCTGGTCGCTCAGGGTCACATGCTCAGACAGCTTGATCAGGGCGATGTCATTGCTGGTCACAAGAAAGAGGAAGACAGGCAATTGGTTGAAATGCCATAGCGGAATATGATTGGCGGAGGTGGCCGTGCTCTCTTTCCACACCTCATCGGAACCTTACCCCAGGGCGACGAAAATGGAGTTCCACTTCTCGTGGACGATCAACTGCTCGGGGGCGATGGCCTTGGAACCAGGCTCGTCCAGCAGTAGGTTGTGCTTGCCGACGAACACCCTGTAGGTCAGCTTGTGGCTGCGGGGCGACAGGTCAAAAAGGTCAAAGAAAGTCTCTGACTTTTTTCAAGATGTATTGGTGTTCCCCATTTTTTCACAAATATATCAATGCAATATTGGATGTTGAATTTGTGAAAATGAATGCATAAATAATAATCAAAATTTAAAAAACAATAATGTTGGTTTATCTTCTTTTTTTGTTTGTTTTATGATCGTATGAATTTAGTTATCTGGGTTTCCAGGTTTTGGCAACAATATATTACATGAACTGCAGTGATGGTGCTCTTCCCAACTTTGCATCTACAAACTCCAATTCCAAAAAAGTGATTTGTAAATTCTCTTTTACATACATTTAATTGAAAACAGTACCAAGAAAAGATATTTAATGTTTTAGCATTTTTGTAAATATAAGCTAATTCTGAAGTTGATGCCTGCAACACGTTCCCAAAAAGTTGGGAAAGGGGCAAAAAAATAACTGGGAAGTTAAAAAAAACACCTGTTTGAAACATTCCACAGGTAAACAGGTGATGCTATCATGACTGGGTATAAAAAAATATCTTACAAGCGATACTATAACCTCTCTGCATTTGAATGGCTCTCTATGGGAATTGGGGGGTGGGACTAGCTGTAATAGCTGGGATTAAGCTGTAAATTACACGGGAATAGTATGTAACTCATGGTTGACTGTAAGTCATCAAGGGTCTGTGTTATCAAACAAGCCTCAAACCATCACACAGGGTTGTTTCTCCTGACTCATTTTTCTATTGAACTCTATGGGAAAATAAGTCAGGAAAATCCTTCAAGTGATCCATCCATATCTACAGTATTACACAATATATGTAAAAGAGAATTTACAAATCACTGCTTTCTGATTTTATGTGCATTTCACATACTGTCGCAACTTTTTTGGAATTGGGGTTTGTATAAGGGATCCTGGTACATTAATGTGGAAAGAAACCTATTCCAAAAAATTAAAATAGTAATAACATAACAATAAGTAACAACACATATCATGCTGACCACAGAAGAGATGAAAATAATTAAGTTTTAAGGACATTCATAATAATATGTCGTCGTACTTGATACAGTGGGCAGCAGTCATGACCCAGTTGGTGGCGATGAGGGAACCTCCGCAGGTGTGTCTCCACTCTCCATCTCTCAGGTACTGAAGAGAAATCTATAAACAGGCACAGGGTCTTTATATTAATAATAATAATATTAATAATAATAATAACCACCAATGGCTTTTAGCTCACCTGGATCCAACTGGTTAGAAATATATCCCACTGAACTAACATTCTAACATACAACACTAACGAAGTAGAAACCAGTTTTCTACATCTTACAATATGACGGACAGTATATACAGTGCACTCCAAAAGAACAGTGGCACATTTTTTGTTGTTTTGGCTCTGTACACCAGCACATTGGATTTTAAATGGATTTAGACATTTTCCTATTGAACTCTATGGAAACAACCCTTAAGTCATGGCATGCAAATGATATGCAACCAAATATTAAATATGATACTTTTGGTGCCTTAAAATGGTGTAAACAAATGGCTACAATTGCGACACGGTTCCCCTGATATGGATGTAAAAACCCTCAAATTAAAGCTGAAAGTCTGCACTTTAACCTCATAGTCACTGTTCCACTTCAAATCCAATGTGCTGGAGTACAGAGCCAAAACAAAAAAAACGTGTCACTGTCCTAAAACTTTTAGTGTGCACTGTATGACTTGTTGCATGTATTTCTGGGACAGAGGGAAGGTACGGAGGGATGAGTCTCATACCTGCCAGGGCCAGCTGTTAGGAAGGGCGTCCACTCCGTTGACCACACGGGGAGTGTTCAGGGGATCGATGGAGGGGGTGCCACACCCATAGGCTGGAGAAGCACAGAGGCATTCACTTTACTGCCATTTAGCAGACACTCTAATACAGAGAAACTAACAATGCAAACTCAAGCGCAGAGATCTAATCAGCTAATCTACTGTATGAGAAACCAATTATGGTATTTAGTCAAGGGCTTAACTCGTTGGATCATGTTTTTTTAGAGCATAATAGAACTCCTTCTTGGGAAGAATTGGACATCCCTGGCCAATACGATAAACACAGCCAATCAGGATCTGTCTATACGCACCAGAGAGAGAGAGAAAGCAAGAGAGAGAAAGAGAAAGAGAGAAAGAAAGAGAGAGAGATGAGAGAGAGGAGAGAGATAGAGAGAAAGAGAGAGAGATAAGGAGAAAGAGAGCTCTTACCGCTAGCGAAGATGATGGAAGCCAACACAAAGGGAATCATCTTGATGCTTTGCTACTGCTGAATGACCGGCCAAATCCCCCCACTTTTAAACTGGTCTCCTTTTTTCACCGGGGGGTGTGGCCGATAAGAGCAGGGAGTTTCATTGGCTAGGAGAAAATAAAGAAAATAAAGAGAAAAAAAGGGCAAAGGGCAAAGCCTAAAATAATTAAGCGATAAGGTCACAGAAGAAATCAGTGGAACACTAGCCCCCCGGTACTGTGTGGTCCAGGTGGATCACAGAGGTGTGTTCTCACGGCCTTCACACCGCACACACGTGCCTGTTCTTGCAGCTACGCAGGCGCCCAGGCCCCAGGGCCAGCTGTGGCAAGTGTGACATCCTCACCGCTGGGTGGGGCAGTCCAGCAGGTGTCACATAATGCACAATTTCATGCCGGTATGTCCTCAGATCCATTCTCAGATAAATTCAAGATAATTCCACAGATCTGGATCCAGAATGGCTCCCTCTGTCTTTGATTGGTTTCAGAGTGCTGATTCACCATCAGCATTTTTCAAACCTGCATTACCGTGGTCAGCCAGCAGTGGAGCCATTCACCAAATATTTAGCATTCTCACAGCTATTTAACAGCTGATTGTCATCTCACCTGCCTAGTCTTCACTGTCTGCTAGGGGACTGCTGTAGGCATCTGCTGTGCTTTTGCCCTTTTCCCACAAAGAAAGCTTCCAGCAGGATGAAAGAGGGCATATGCAATAGGCATGCCAAAGCTATTTGTCTTAATACGTGAATCAAGATGCAATGAAACACATTTATTAGCAACCATTTGTATGTTAAATGTGTGCTTCCAATGTAGATAAGTTACATGTAATATTTACACAATTTATCACATAGAATGGATGTGGCTCTCCTATGACTGGGACTGCATGAAAAGTGATGTGTGTGTGTGCGTGTGCGTGTGTGTGTGTGTGTGTGTGTGTGTGTGTGTGTGTTTGTGTGCGTGTGTGTTTGTGTGCATGTGTCTGTGTGTAGAGTGATGTGTGTGTATGTTTGTGCATGTGTGTGTGTGTATGCGTGTGTTTGTGCATGTGTGTGTGTGTATGTGTGCGTGTGCGTGTGCGTGTGTGTGAAAAATAAGCACTGGTTGCCTGGGTGACACTGCAGTCCTTTGAAAGCAGAGTAACAATCTCAACTGATCAGGAGAAAATTGGAGAATTAATGTCTTCTGCAAGAGTGAGAATTATAAGTAGAGATGAAATGGCAGTTTTAACAAAAGACAACAAAGTGGATTTAAATGAAAACCGAGGAGTCCCTAACACATCCAAAGAAAAAACTGATCCATACATCCCATAAAAACAGCTTGTGCCTGCAGCACAGCGCCCTTGTGAAATCAATGCCGGTTCCAGAAAGATCGCAATTCATCTGACAAATATTGGATTTGTGAGGTAAAAAAAAACAAAGAAAAACAAACATAAAATGACTGCAGTGGAATACTGGGCAGTAGAAGCCACAGGCTTGTTAGTGAGGGAGCTGAACCATCTGGCGGAAAATTGATTTCTGACAGAGGAGGAAATAAATGAGGCAATAATCTAATTCCACTGCCAGGCCCTGTCTTCTTCTATAAACTGCATCATAAGCAGCAGTGCAGTATAATGATTAGAGACCTGGGCTAGTAACCCAAAGGTTGCAGGTTTGATTCCTAGATGAAACACTGCCATTGTGCCAAGTTACTTGCGGGCACTTCTTCACCTGAATTGATTCTGTCAATATTAAAACTCAGTTAAACATATCCAGAATGAGTAGGTATGGTTCAGTGATGCGGATATCGTCAAAAAGACTGCATAATGTTTCATGTAATGTCAAACTGCAGACAATGGGGGCAGGCCCCAAATAAACTTTGTAATAAGCCAATGTGGTGACTGTAGAAGAGCCACACTCTTTCTCACAGGCAGTTAGTGATTGTAAGCCTGCAGTTTCCTAAATAAATTTTTTAAAATTGTATTGTATAAATAAAACAAATATACTCATATCGGGAGATTGGCAAACTGTGAAATTCTTGTGACCTTCACAAGAAAGGCTTTTCCCTCAAATTCTAGGATGTATGTATGGGCTAAGCTATGACCATGTGTCAGCCCCACAACATATCAGGGACATTCTGGATGGAGGTTCCCCAACTAGCATATACTGCTTTTCGCCACGTAGCAATTTGTTTATAAATTAAAATAGTTGATTGCAGTGTTAACTCACCTCATATGCTTTCTTAGGTCTCAATGGTTGCATATTTTAAGGTGTAAAAAAGAAAGACCAGCAGACCATGTGGCTCCTCCAGGGCCAGGGTTAGGGAGCTGTTTGTCTGTCTTATCTAAAATACACAAGGCTGAGAATGGCAGGCAGACATTTCAGTCAGAAAGCACACCGCAATATAGTTGTTATGGAAGCTAGCACTTCTAAGTGACACTTATCATTGAAAGAAGTGTCAAAATCTGGCCCTATGAGGACACTGTGTATAGCAAGGCATAAGAGCTAGCACAGACTGCATGATGATACACACTGTCTCTGCAGAGCAGGGGCTATGGCAGTGAATAGCAATGGTCTTTTTATTCTCTATTCATGCCAGTCATAAATCAAGAGCAGGTACTTCATATCTTATCGATAGGGTGTCCAGATATTATTGACCGGAACTACTAAACAGACATTCTGTTAGATGATGTGCTTTCGTGTGTGTGTGTGTGTGTGTATGTGTGTGAGAGAGAAATAGAGAGAGAGAGAGAGAGAGAGAAAGAAAGAGACAGAGAGGTACAGAGCAATGTCCAGAGGGACACTGGTTAACCACCACTAAAAAATATATTCTAATTATTCATTTTTGCTTTATTAATTATATATATATAAATTTTCATTCATTACTATTATGAATGTTATTGTTAATAATAGTGTAATGGTATTGTTTATTGCTGTTATAATGTAGCTGTGGTTGTTACTGTTACCACGGTTAAGTACAGAAATTCTAATCAGGGCTTGAAAGCTGATTTTATTTTTATTTTTTTCCAGATCAGTTTGTTCCAAGCAGAATCCAAATTTTAACGTTTCTGGTTTTTTGTTCCTCCTGCAACATATAGTTTCTGAACCGGTTAGAACTACAGGTGCAGCTCAAAAAATTAGAATATCGTGAAAAAGTTCAATATTTTCTGTCACTCATTTCAGAAAGTGAAACTCATATATTATATAGATTCATTACACATAGAGTGAAATATGTCAAGCCTTTATTTCTTGTAATTTTGATGATTATGGCTTACAGCTAATGAAAACCCAAATTCAGTGTTTCATTAAAAGACATTCACCTGTACATTAAAAAACTACATAATTTTGTTCCTTTTGTCCCACCTCTGATTGAAACTAGCTTAATAACCGGTCTGAAAACGATAATAAACACGGGCAAAGTGAATTGTTAAAAGTTGAAAATAATAGCATCCGAACATTGTTTTGAGGCGCTGAACTCGTTGTTTTCCCGCATTCAAGCAAAGTAGAGTCCCTTGATAGAGAGAGTAGCGACATAGAGGGTCCGGAAAAATCTAGTCACGTGATTGCGTGGAGCCATTTTGAGTCCATCGCGGGCAGGATCGTGATCGGACGCATATCGATTTTACGACAAAATGACAGGTTGTAGCGCTTGTGGGTGCACAAATAGAACGGAGAAGGAATTCAAGGTATATAGATTTCCATCAGATGCAAAAAGACGGGAAATCTTGGAGAACAGAGTCAGTCGTGTTGGATGGAAAGCAACTTCTTCCTCAGTTCTCTGCCAGGTCAGTGGTAAAGGTCCCATATGCGTATTGAATTAACATGCACATATTTGTACTTTTGTGATGTCATTATTATAGAGTATGGTTTAAGACAAGAGAAAACACCCTCTACCTTTCCATGCGTAATTAAGAAAATTATGGACATATTTGTAATGCCTTGACGGCTTGAGTGTTTGTTAAATTTAAATTTGGTTTTTATTTTTAATTGCATGTAGTACAGTACGTATGTAGTATTTAAATGAATGCAGGGCCCCAATGGAAACCAGTTTTTAACTGTTTGGGCATACCCTGGGTAAAGAAATGCAATAAATAAATAAATAAATAAACCCTAGCTTTTAAGAGTAGGTTATACCTAGGGATGTGCGCATTTAGTCAACTAGTCGATTAAACGTTGCTACCCTCGCTAGTCGGCACCAGAAATACTAGTCGGTTAAACATTATTTTTATTAATGTACACATTTAAATTACATATTGACATAATTTGCACTGCAATGTCATGTTTTCCTGGTCAAATGTTGCTTTATAAAAAAAAACGAGCATCCGTTACTAATGTTAACAATGCCCGATTAAACGAAATTTTAAAATTTTATAAACGAAGGAAAAAAACAAAACGCATTAGCCTGTTCGCCCTGCAAGTTAAACAAGCGAGATGGAAAGAGTAAGTAGGCCTATCGCGTTGTTGAATAGGCCAATAAAACTAATCTAATGTCAAGTCGATCAGTAGGCCTAATTGTTATTTTTTTGTGGGCCTATTATTGGTAGTTTTTCTGATGACCGATTATTATTTTTTACTGTATTTGCTATGCGATCGCGTTCACCCAATGAAAATGCCGTTGTAATAATCAGGCACGTTTCCTAAAAATGTTTTGTTACGTTGAATATTGTTTTCAATAAATGTTATTTGTTAACTTATATTTAGTGAGTTGTTGTCATGTTTTGTAGGATAATGTGCAATGTTCATAATGCAAGGCGCAAAGTGCCACACATTTCAGCCGCATTTAAAATACGATTTGGTTATTGAAGTATGTGATTAACGGTTTCAAATGGCTCTTATAATATACAATATTTTTTCGTCGACTAGTCTAAGTTTAAATTTCCGTTTAACCGTCAGGGAAATTAGTCGTTAGGAACATCCCTAGTTATACCAAATATTTATTTTCCCCCTTTGGCATGCACGGCATCTAGTTTAGCATGAAAAAAATATCACATTGCACCACTATCCAACATGTTCCTATTTGTAATTCGCAGGTTCATTTCGAGTACCTGTCTAGTTAATTCCTTCTTTGTCATGGTTCTAAATGTCTGTGACTGTTAAATCACAACCAGCTCTGTGATTTTCTTCTTTATCATATGGCTCTTAGTTGTCATAAATCTTCTATTTTGTCATCTTCATATAATTTGTTCATTATCAACATGGAAAAGACCATTCCCATCTCTCATACATAGAGAACATAATGGAATACACGGTTCAATGCACTAGCGCCATACGGCGGCTCCGCACTGAATGGACTCAAAATGGCGTCAAATCGTGAGTTGTCGCTACTCTCTCTATCAAGGGACTCTAAAGCAAAGGTAATTGGCTACGCCTACGTGATCATGACGCTCCAGTTGCAAAGAGGTAATTGAAATACAGCAGGCTTTAAACGGCATAAATCACCACTTCGAACAATTGACTTGAACATAAACGTAAACATTATCCACGTAGAGATAATAATCAGCATCGTTAGCACTAACACATCCACTGAGATAACGTACACAGTGGCCAAGCGTTAAAAATGTAATTATCTCGCTTTATCGTGACGCAATCGAGCAACTGGGGCCTGGACTCGTTGCAATAACAAGCACTGACTGGCCTAGTCATTCTGTAAGAAAACCAAAGGCATGTACAAAGCAGCAGCAATAATATATTAGGCTATGTGAAATAGCTAAATAAATTGTGTCTTACCTCCAACATCTTCCTCGACTTCCACCTCGCAAAAGCGGTCACAATAAGCTATCCCCGAATTCCAGCTTCTTGACAAGGTCTGACGCGGCTATCAATAAACGAAAGGTAGGCTACCAAAAAAAATACCTTTGTTTGTCAATGGCTAGCAAGTGCGAACGCAGTGGTGGTTGGTGGGTCTATGGGTACTGCCCCAGGGGTGTATGGGACTTTTTGTTCTGAAAATGTATTATATTTAATTTTATGGCTGAATAACTTAAATACAAAAAAAATTCACAAATCTGTTTTTAGGTTAGGGTTAGTTGTAGCAGTTATAGCAGGGAAACGTAAGCTTTTGTAAAATACAGGAACAATAAATTAACTCTTGCCCATTAAAACTAAATTTTTAATTTTGTTGTTCATGTTCATGCAAAAATGCCTTTCGTTTCTGATTTTTATCTTCATTTTCAAGCCCTGATTCTGATTAATCTGCATTCATGTTCTAGTGTGTAATGTATTTCTGTATGTGCGCTTTGGCAACATTTACAAATGTATTTCACGTCAAGAAATAATTTTGAATTTGAGAGAGAGAGAGAGATTACCTATTTAAATAAGGAAGATTGGTTTCTGATTTTGAAACAGGGTCTCAGATAATGTAATTGTAATGACCGATAGGTGATTGATTGGTACTGTAATAAAAAGACCTGTCTTCTTGTTGTGCACTATGATGAGTTGCTTGATTAAATGCAGGTGATTAGTTGCTGCAGGGGATAAATGTGCACAGCTGGAACTTTTTTGTGTCGCAGAGTGAGTGAGTGAGTGAGTGAGTGAGTGAGAAAGAGAGAAAGCATTTGTGTGTAAGTGCATGTGTACATGTCTGTGTCTGTGAGAGTATGTGTGTGCGCACGCATGTTTGTGTGTGTGTGTGTGTGTGTGTGTGTGTGTGTGTGTGTGTGTACTGAGAAGAAGGCAGCTGTCACTCTTGTGGCAGGCACCACAGAGGCCTTCACACACAGTGACCCCGATGATAACGGCCTGCTTTCAGTGTTTCAATCTGCTTACACCAAACTCCTAACAAGAGCACAACGTCCTTTTACTGTGAATAACCTACCAGTCCAGTGAACACTGGTCATGTTTTCTACTGTATCAATGAAGCTCTCATAGATTATCAAAATGGGCAGAGAATCCAAGTGGTTGTATAGCCAATCATGTGTAGGATATGGTCACTTAGCTAGATGTGGAGGGGGGTTCCAGTTTTTTTTGGGGTCTGGCCAGGATACTGGGGTTAGCAGCCTTTCTCTTTTGTGCCAAATAATCATATGACTACAGGGCTTGAAATTAACTTTTTGATGATGTTTTACTTGTCCGGAGGCTAAACTTACTTGTCCGAAACGGAAAATGAAAGCCTATTAAATAAATTAAAACTGTAGATTAAACAATATAGGGTTGTAAATCGGGTGAAGGGCTGCTCTTCTTTGGCTACATAATAAGCAGTGTGCTTTATATTGGCCATTTTCGCTGACATATTTTCCTCCATCCTGTGAGGACAGGTGATGGTGGGGTATCAGGTCCCCTCTGTCTGATTCTGGCAGCAGCTTCAGTAAGCTGATGTTGCTTATCCCCCTGTCCCCCTGCAGGCCGTTATATTATCAGCTCTTCCCTCCCGTGCGTGCGTGCGAGCGAACTGATACTAACAGCACAACATTTTGTGAAATACTGTAACAAAATATCAAAGTCACACATCAATATCACATTACAGTTTTAATGAAAACATTTCTCAACAATTCAACAATTGTAATTCAACTTGAATGCAAGAGCTTCTATCAACAATGGAAAGTAATTGGATTACACTGTGTTGTGTTAATTCATTGTAAGAAACTGAAATGTTAGTGCACATACTTCGACAGTCTATCAGCTAAACATTTTTGTCTTTGTCCAGTAGAATTAATTGGAAATAATTAAAAATATCAATGCAAAAAAGAAAATGTACACAGTGAATAGAAAGAATATACTGTATGGATGTCATATTTTCTAGAACATGTGAATGACTTTGTAGTGTCCGAAGGCTATCTGCCAGAGCACAATCCAGGCTCTCATCCAACGTGGGTTTTGACCAAATAAATCTTTGATCCGTAGAGCGAGACCACTTGTCTTGCCACAGGATTTATAGATCTTCATAATGCTAATACAGCAGTCATCTTCATCATCAAGATCCAAAGTATTAGCCAAATAATCTCTAATATAGACTGTGGGAAGATGGCCTGGACACTTTTCTGAAAAGATGAGAGACTCTATTGAAAGTGCCAAGCATGTTAATGTCCATATTAAGGGTCAACTTGATAATTGCTGTTAGGACCTCTACAGGTAAGTATGGCATGTTTTGCTCAGGGTTAGACACAAGATCAGCTTCAATCCCACTGCCAGGGCTACAGCCAGGGTCAACTTCAATGTTTTCTTCCTCGGGGTCAGACACAGGATCAGCTTCAATAACACTGCCAGGGCTACAGCCAGGGTCAACTTCCATGCCAGAGCAAGGACTGGGGTTATTTCTATGAGGCAGCCTTTCATTCTCAGCCTCCTGTATGGCCTGAATATATGGATCAACTGGTACATCGAGACTGACATAGTGGTCCCCATGCCCCTCAGCAAAGTGACCAATAGCTAAAACAGGGAGGTTTACACAAATAATACCTGAGGGGGAGATGATAGAGGTTGCATCAACACCTAGGGTTAATACAACCAAAAACTTTGTATTTGGACAACCTGATGTTACGTTTTATGACTACACCTGGCAATACAACATGACGTTTGGAAACAGAAAGTCTGTGATTGCTCAACTTCACTCTAACCAACACGTCGTCATGTACTCTGTAAACAGAGGGTGTAATGTTTTTTGTCCGAACGATACGTTCATTGCGTCGCTTTGTGGTCCTTTTCGCCCTTTTCCTCAGCTTGCACCGCCTCTCTTCAAATAACAGCCTATATCTTTGGGAGGAGAAAACATCTTCGGTTTGTTCATAGTGTGCCAGGGATTGATGATTGGGTTAGTAATTTGGTTACTTTTCCTACTATAATAAACTTGGAAAGTAGCCAGCCAGTGAAGAACATCTTTAGAATCCTCATTCATTATCATGGCATATACAGGTAAATGTTCAACCCAATGAACCCCCCCCTTGCTGGAAGTTAAGCAGAACATACATTAACTTTTTTTCAGAGCACATGATGAGTCCTCTCCACCTTTCCTTGACTCTGGGGATGATATGCCAAGCTTTGAATAACTTTTATCTTCAGGGTATTTAATAGCCTTTGAACCTCACCTCTGAATTCTTTGCCTCGGTCATGTTGTACAATTTTAGGTGGGCCATGCTCACAGTAGATTTTTCTTAGATGTTTCGCAATCTCACGGCCTTTTTTGCTTTGTAATGGTCTCAGCCATAGATATCTACTGAAAACATCAACTGTGGTCAGGATGTGACGGTATATCAGGCGACCATGCTTAACTTTCAACTTTCTAGGAGGTCAATTTGATGCCGATATTCCACTTCTTTTGCTTTGATGGGCTTTGGGATTGGCTTGTTTGAAAATGTAGCCTTTTGCAGTTGGTATCACCTGCACCTGTCCATTGTTTTTTGGACATTACTTGTACGGATACCACAATATTTCTCCCTCAGGTGTATGTTCAGTTTTCTTGTGCCACTGCCTTTAGTGTCATCCAGAGTCATCCTCACAATTGTGTCGATGGCTGATTTCTTCGCTACCAGTTTTCCACCATACATAATGGCCTGCCGATCATCACTGAGGGCGTAGAGATGCCTATTTCTGTAATATCGCACAATAGCACTGCGCTGTGTCATGGTCCGTGGTTATTCTTTTCTTTTTCGCTACGGTTCTCATCCTCTCTCTCCGGTTAGTAATCTATCTGATTTTTTTCCCACGTTCCGTTTTGGGGTTTTGCTTCGCCTCACCTATTATTTGTTTCACCTGTCCTACTACCTGCGAGGTATTTAAGCTCCTCACTTCCACTTCCCGGCGCTTCTTTGTCTTATCGACTTACATTGAGCCAGGTATAGTCAGGTACAAGCGACCTCATAATATTAAAGCTTTGTTTTATATTTACAAGGGACTTGCTTTAGTTAATTCATTTTTATGTTGAGGATGATTTCTCGTTTGTGCTAATTCTCTTCCACTTACTTCATGCTGTTCTTTCTGAGACAGTCTCCTTTGTTTGTTTCATTTTCTTTTCACATTCCTACCGACCGTTTTAGTGTTACGTGCCGAAGGTGTTTCTTTTCTGTTGTCTCCCCGGGTCAGCTCTAGTATTTGAGCCCGGGAAACTTTGTTTTTGTTCTCACTCACTCATGTTTTCGAGTTCGCCCATTCTTCCTGGGTTGATTATTATTTGGCTGTTTAGCCAGAAGTATTTATTCCTTTTCTTTTCTGTCCATTAGTGGCTTAAGCTTTTTTAGTGGTCCTCACCTTTGCGGGTGACTTGTTCTGATCCACCTTCCTGTCGCATTTGATTCTCCGCTGACTGAAACCATTACACTCTGTTTTTGATCTTGCGGCAACGGGAACATAAAATAGCCCCTTCAGTAACTTCAGTATTACATTGTAGGTCTTGTCTGACATAGGCTGCTGTCCATGTCCCCCACATACCCAAAGGGTACAGGACAGAACAAAGATTATTAGAAGTATTATGATGAATGTTTTAACATAAAACCTTGATTAATTAATTAATCTAAACCTACTGTACAAAAACATAGTATGAAGCCAAATGATGCACCATCTTTAACAGTGATTTTAACAAGGAGAAGTTCAATATCACATAGCATTGAGGAGAGATGTAAGTGATTGAGCAAGCTTCAGTATAGATTGCGGGGGTTTGAAAGAAATCCAGCTACCTCACCAGGCTTTTGTCTCACTATGTTTTGTTTTGTCTGTCTGTTTTGTATTTTTTACTTGTTTAATTATTCTGATTTTGTATTTATGTTTTTGATTATTTGTAGTTTCACTGTTCTGTGTTTTGTATTACTGTCACTCCCTGTCTTCGTCACACTTTTCAGGAGTCTGTGGGGATTTTGGTTTTCTCTGTATTTCCTCTCTCATTCCTTCCTTCATTACCAATTACTTAATTGTAAATAATACTAATTAACTAACAACCACTCACATCTTAGAATTAGGGTCTGCTAATCTACTAATGACTAACTTGTATATAAGACTAATCTACTAACGCCATAGAATCAGGGTTTTCTACCAATCTACTAACGTCATCGTCTTTCCTCACTGCAGCTGTCTCTCTTTCTGCCTGTTCTATCACTAATTATCTTTCTTTAGTTCCTCTGTTCACTACAGCTGACTCTCGTTTCCGCTTTCCATTCTCTAATTGTATGCACTTGCCTAACTACCCAGTTCATGTTCAAGTCTGTGTTATGTGTGAATCCGGTCTGCGATTTACATGTTCTCTTGTTATTTTATTATCTGCTCTCCTCATTGTTTTATTACGTGCACCTATCTGTCATTTGCCCTTCCCGGTTCCTCACACCTGATCCTCATTGTTTCTTGTCTCCCTCAGTGTATTTATACTTTATGCTTTCAGTCCTTTGTTATTTTGTATTTGGAATTTGTTATTCCTGCTTTAGCGATATATCTTCCGAGTTGTCCGTTAGTGTTATTCCGAGTTGTCCGTTAGTGTTATTCCGAGTTGTCCGTTAGTGTTATTCCGAGTTGTCCGTTAGTGTTTCTGTTTTTGAGTTTTTTGTGTTATCCCTCGTATATATCTGTTTCCATCGCATTATTTGTGCTTTCCCGAATAACGTATTTGGATTCGGGAACATCCCTACATGCCAGTGACTTTGTAAAGATTAGTAAGGACTACACACAGAAGAGTTATTATTAAAGAAATACTGTCATATCATAGCTACCTAGCTCCCTAACTTATCATGGACTGCAAGCACTGTATATAAACATGAATAGTGTTCCTCAATAATGTAAAATAATATCTGTATAGATTGTACCATATTTTGTATTTGGTTGCATTAATCTCATTCTATGTAAAATATTTGGTCAGATCTATTTACATTTCACACTTAGTGGGAGGGGTGAAGGGTAATCAGGCGACATAGTGATAGGGTGACAATAGCAGGGCCATTAGCCAGTCAGAAGGGTGACATGACTTGACCATCGAGTATGAAATTGTTTGAGTAAGAGCCACCCAGTGGTCAGAAATGAAAACTACAACATTTTAACATACATGTAGCTCAGAAAGTGCATGAAGTATATATAATAACATTGTAAATACATAAAGTACATTACATTGGGTAGCCTATATGTAACAACATTGTAATTATTAAATGAGGTATATGTTACAACAATGTAACTACCTTAATATGCTTTGTTTCATTATTACAACATGTAACTTGAAATTCCGCTCTGTAGAGCACAGACCTCCACCAAGGTGGCAGCCAAACTGGAAGTGGTCATGGCCTGAGGATTCAAGTGGCAAGACGGCAGCTCTGAGCTGAGTCCAATGACACTCCATAAGGCCCCCTTCAGAGACATTCCAAAAAACAGAAGTGGGCACGGCCCGGCGAGTTCAAGCCTAAGTTTAGCCTACATGTAGCATACATTTAGAATTACATCAAAAGTGACTTTATTGTTTTACAACACTCTACAGTGAAGCAATTACCCTGTTCATACATAAATTATTGACTCACTCTATAATGTAATAAAATGATTACACTATTAGGGCAAAAATATTTTGCTCGCTTTATAATGTAATAACTGACGTATAATGTAATAAATTATTACAATATGCACAAAAAGTTGTTACGTTATTAGATCAGCATTTTGTTACATTATTGACCAGTTATAACAATATGAGTTTTTATTACATTTTTTTAAATTACATTATGCGTCGTTGTTACATTATCAGCACCTACAGGCCTACTTGTTCATTCGGGCAAGTTAAGCTGTATTATGCTTTATGCTTGTTCGACCACTTTTTTTTTACTTGTCCCGGACAATCAGACAAGCGTTAATGTCGAGCCCTGGACTATATAGATACAATGAATATTTAATATATTACTTTTGGTGTTTGCATTTTTTTTTAATGAGTGATATGTATTATGTTATCTCTTCATTTATTCCTTCCTTTATTTATTTTTTGCTTTGCTTTCAATGTGTGAGAGAATTAAAGTCATAAAGTCATACAAAAGTCACTAATTATTACTGCAGTTCTTATCATCTATGCTGTTTCACCTTCAACCACTAGCTGGCAGTGTTTCAACTCTGTGGCCAAAGGATGCAACAATCACACCCTGGGGAAAACCATCTTCTTTCAGTATTAATTACATCTCTCAATTCATTCTGACCTTGTAATAAGATTAGTGAACACAAAAAAACAGATCCGATCTTTTATTCTCAATGGTCTGTTTGTTTCTAATCTTCCACTCAGCAACTAAGAATAGGTTGCCATTAATCAATATTCACTGTAGGCTTACTGTAGTTTTAAGTGCTTGACCAAAAACTATTGACTCTATTCGTATAACCAAAAACATTAAACATCTTCCTCAGTTAATGCCAACTCAGTGTTTTCTCAGAGTAGATTTTTAAGGCGTGTTGCGCCAGTTTGTGGCGTTCTTCTGTCCTCTGAGTGTAGAGATTTAAGCTTCATTGTTTTGTGGGACAGTTAGGTGTAAAGCCAGTGAATGAAACATCCAAGAATCATAGTAGTGATTGCAGGAGGCCATCACAGGAACAGTGCTGATCCACAGTCAGGGTGGAATCAATCAGGAAGAGTGGATTCTCTCTTTATTCCAGGTGCAGCTGTTTGTGGAAGGAGAAAGGACAGCAGGGGTGCGTCTCAATACTGGAAAAATGCATCCTCCTTTCCTCCACTACCACCTCCTTCCCTTCATGCCCCTGAAACGGATATTTGTGTCCTGCTAATGTTGCTGATTACATATTAAATACATATTAATTGTTACATATTAACTAATCTCTCGACACACATAGCAATGTGAAGTACATTGTATACTGCACATGCAACTACTTGTACTTGAAACATACAGGCTGTTTTGCATACTCACGGGTAGGAGACGAGTAGAGGAAAGGAGGTGAGTGAAGAATATTGGGTCGCACCCCAGGAGTGTGCTGGTTGGGCCGCATCCATTGGCTGAAGAAACGGGTGCATTGTGGGAAATCAGGTCGTTGCCGTGGTTAACAGCTGCACAGTGTAGTTCTCCCACGCATATTTTTTTTCTGTGGAGTCTCTCTGTCTCTCCCCCCCCGCGCTCTTCCTCTCTCTCACTCTCTTTCCCCTCCATATGCAGAGGCTAATTACACTACGGTCATTCCCTCTGCCATTAGGCGCTCTCCCCACCGGGTTCTGGATTGATTGTATTGCCTTTTCGGAGAAGCAGATGTAATCTTCCACAGACGCTGGGAGCTGGTGGCTGGGGAATCCACTCCTGCTTAATGAACTCCTGAGTGCAAACTGTTGTCGGAAGGAAGATCCAGAGGCGTACATCAACAGTGGCTGTAAGTGCCTTTCAAAATGAGGGAGATTAAGCCGAACCTTCTGCTGTTATGTCAATCTAATATCACTGGCAGAGAACTCAAACCAAGCTCTAAGCATCCCCCCCTGTAATGGCCAGTGTTGGTTTAAACTAAATTGGTTGAGCTCTGGTACTGAAACTGGCTCGTAATAAAACGCATGGAGTCCTTTCATCTAGTTTCAGAATAAAAGTTCTGCACAGAGGAGCCTTTTTAGTTTTGATCTGTTCGTTTTAGGCAACAGTGGGTGCAACTTGTCTTATTTGATTGCTTTCTTTACTCTCTGGAGTTGCAAGCATTTTAATCATCCTGCCCTCCCAACCAGCAGGTGGCACTATTAGTGTGCTACTCACAAAATTGCTACAAGCATGAGGTATTCCAGGCCATAGACTGTAAAAAAAAAAATATAGACAAAGTGGACACCTATTGCCTTACCATGCCATGTTGTACAAAAAGAGTCTGCACAGTGAAGCCTGAGTTTGTGTAGTAGGGAGAGCCACGGATTGGTCCACAAAAATGTTTAAACGGCGTACAAATGACACAATAACAAATCGGCACACAGGGAGACATTAGACGAAGAAAAAGCACCTATTGCGACCACATATTCTGGTGAGAAAAATGTATTGACTTCGTATTTGCTACCATTGACTTGCATTGAAAAAACGGGCCTGAAAGACCTATAGTACTGCAGTTAACCGTACCGGCGCCAGAGTGCAACGGTCGCAACAAGACCAGGAAGCGAGCTTCAAAAATGAAGCCCAGAGTTCCTGATGCGTTAATTAGTCATTGCAGAGAACTAGTCATCTGAAAAGAGTGAAGACAAAAAGCAACAACAGTAGAATAAATGTTAAGTTGTGATGGTGTCTTTATTTTGCAGCTTTTCTTCCTGGAGCTGTTGAGGTGGGTTTTTTCCTTCATAACTGTTTAAAATGGATCAGTGACAATGGAGAGTCAGTTGGCAGTATACAGTGCTGGAGGGGAGGGACAGTGTACAGTAATAGGCTCTTACAGTGCTGGAGGGGAGCGACAGTGTACAGTAATAGGCTCTTAAACACGGCCCTGGAACATGCAACGGGGGAGGGAAAGGGCGTGTATGACGACGGTGGGGAAAAAAGCTTACAGAGCAACTTAATATTTCATGACGCGGCTGTAAGCTTTGCTCCGTAAGGTGGTCCTTGCACAGATACTCGGCTCAGAATTCTATATATTTATTTTTTTTATTTTTAAATTTTGTTTCTGATTTTTCCCTTTTTCTCCCAATTTAGTAGCCAATTGAACCCCTATTCTAATTCAATTCCCCCCCGTGTAGCAACCGCTAGAGAACCGCCGCTGCACGACCCCGTCGATCGGTATTTATTAGGGAGGACGCTACGTCCTCTACAGGGCGCAGCTCCTGACCGTGACACGCCCTGGGTCCCCCTGTGCGCAGCGGTTCTCTCCGAGCCCCTCCCCCCACCCGGAAGCGACCGCCAATTGTCGCTTCCACAGGGCACCGGCCACGCTCGGCTATGGCAGGACCGGGGCGCGAACCCCGATCCTCGGAGTACAACTGCGCTGACTGAAAGTCAGCGGTCTTTACCGCTGTACCACCGCGGCGGCCCTCGGCTCAGAATTCTTAACGTTGAAATATACAGTTAGGTCTTCCTACTGCTAAAACCAAGACATTGCAGTTCCAGTGCGCCTTCTTAAAATTAATTAAGGGGCCTGACCAGAGACCATGCCATAGATGTTCTGTCCTGTCATATATCACGAGATACAACTCTTACCAAATGGAACCTCTTGTGTTTAAAAATATATTTAGCCTGAGCATTTTACGATATGACATTTTTATCTACGTTTCTCCTTGATAACCCCTCATGAATCACAGCTGCACACTTCCTGTGCCTCTGTCTGAAATGTTTCTCTGTGGTCTAACCGACGGGAGAACCAGCGTCGGTGTGCTTAATGTTTTACTGTGGTCTAACTTACGGGAGAACCAGCGTCGGTGTGCATAACGGCCAATTAGCTCAATGAGGGTGGGCAATTAATGGAAACTAAAACCAGCACCAACACCAGCCCTATGGAAACAGAACTACCCCCCCCCCCCCCCTATGTCTGAGAGTCTCCTTCTAAATGAACCATGAATCATTCTTCAAGGGGAGCTGTGGGAGAAATTTGCTTCCCTGCTCATGCGTGATGTTGCTGTCCTGGCCCAATGCCTTTTTGTACGTCCTGTGCGGGAGATGTTGAATGAATTATTAACTGTGGGTGTACCATGGGGAGGGTCCTGAATTGTGCATGTGTTGACCAAGTAGTGCTCTAAATTCCACAGCAGTGACCTAGTTTGGGCCATCCTGGCCCTGGCCGGTTACCTCGGCAACACCCGCTTGTATGTTTTTTTTTTTATGCTGTTTTTGTGCATTACTCCATCCACATCTCTAAAAAAAGTTATCTTTGTATATATCTCCAAATGATTACTGCTCGTCTGGAGCTCGCTGGGGTGTGGCAGACTGAGCTCTGTTTAAAATTTATAGGCTGTGTCTCGGCACGGCCTTGGCTGCTGTCTGGACCTTATTCCTGCAGACTGATGTTGTGGCTTATGACCAGGAAGCTGTGCATTATAATCAGGTTGTGCACAGTAACCAGCCTGTGCATTGTAACCAACCTGCGCATTGTAACCAACCTGTGCATTGTAACCCCGGTTGTGCATCGTAACCAGCCTGTACATTGTAACCAGCCTGTGCACTGCAATCAGGCTGTGCATTATAAGCAGCCTGTACATTGTAACCAGCCTGTGCATTCTAATCAGGTTGTGCATTGTAACCAGTTGTGGATTGCATGGGGTTTAGGGAAGGCCACTGTACTGGAAAACACACAGTCAGATTTTCATAATTCTTATGAGTGGGGCCCTACCCCTGTATGAGCAGACCCACACATTTAGAAAGTACCTTAAAATTACCATTAATTAATGTGCTCTTTAATCTGAATTGGTACAAGTTAATCTCTTCTAAAACTAGGGACATAAAAAAAGAAAGCATTTAAATGAAGCCGAAGAAGCCAGTAAATCCTTCATGTAACCTCGAGCAGGGCAGTGCATAAAATGTGATTTACCCCTGATATAAGCGCCCCCCCCCCCCCCCCTCTTGCCCCCCAGTGGGTCTCCGCTACTGAGGTTTGAAACGTAAAAGCCACTTTCGTCTCAGCATTAAAACAATTTTGGTTCAGGTTGGTTGACTCTAAGTCCCAGACATTCAAGTGGAGGCCAGATTTCAGTGCCAATCAAACACTTTGTTTGACAGCCGACAAGTTAAAAGAAAATTGTGGGTCTGTTTCTGAAGATACAGAGTTGGATGATTCCAAATGAAAAACGTAGCATATTGCTGTTGCCCAAGGCTGTTATTTTGTTAAATTCGATTTTGAAAATGTGAAATTATAACTTCTCTTCATGTCCAAGTTGGACCTCATTTTATGATTCAGTGCAGCAAGCAGACTGGTTGGCTCTCACAGTCAGACTGATAAGTGAGGCTACAGCACTGGGTATGCAGAAGCACACAGTTAGAAATGGCCTGAAGTGCACCATAAACTCCTGTCTTTCTTAATATGAAAGCTTAAAGGGACATACTGCCAACTGAAATCGATGATTCAGCTTTTCAATGGTTAATTGTTATCATCCTGGGGTGGAATAAACATAACTCAAATATCAGTACTAAATGATATACCTAAATTGAGATATGCCTTCCTTTTTTTTACCATTGCCTCATTTGTCTTGTAATTGATCCAACAAGGTTTTGATCGGGCGGGATTAAAACGCGACCAGTGAACATCATTAGGTCCTCTCAGCGAATAGAGAACCACGGTCATACGTCACTGAAGCGTTTCTGTGAATGCCATGCCCATGCCCTACTTTGGGGGAATAATTTCAGACTCGCTCCCATTAAAAAAAGATTGGAAAAAAACCCCTATGAAATTCCCGAAAGCTGTTGCATTGTGAACTACACAGCCAATGCAATGAAAAAAACCTGACTTGCATTTTGCACGTTTGCCATGTCCAATTAGAAATCCCAAAAGAGGAGCACTGTGGCTAAATGCTATTACGAGAGAGCAGGTGGAAGGAAACTATATGGTGTCCTGCATCTCCACATATGTCTGTGGAAAGCACTTTTAACAGGTAAATAAATATAACTTTCACGCCCACCCAAGCCTGAGAACTGTATAGATCTAACCTCGTTCCCAGTTTTATCTCCGTCTCACGAGGAGATAAAGCCTGGAAAATAACTACTGCCGAAAGTGTCTATAGGGTAGGATTTCCGGTGTATGTACTTCCCCTGAAAGCAGTCTCCGAATGGAAGGTATTTCGACCAATCACGACATGGTGTTCATGAAAATGTACCCCCACCCCCAGAAACAACCTCGTTGTCACCGTCTCGTCCAGCCTAATATTCATCTCACGATACCCGAAAAATTGAACATTTTACTAGTATGCCGACGAAACAGGTTGAGGATACCAGCAGAAGAAAAAGATGTCTCCCTGGTGGTGTGGAAAAACCTCGGGCAAGACGTGGACTTCTTCCACAATTTGTTTAGCTGGGGAATGTAAACAGATCTGCGCCGCGGAACTTCCTGTAGCCCTGTACTTCCGTTTAGACACTTTAGGAGATATATGTTGTCCAGCCTAGTATAGATCCAGTTGGCAAGAGAGGGCACGCCGCAAAAAACTCCAGGCCCAACCTTTTCCATAGAAAAATCAATGAAGCGGCCAGTTATAGGTCTTTAAATTAAGACAAAATCTAGTAATATATTAAAAACATTGCAATTTTCGAAATGCCAAAAAGCTGATGTGTGGCTTACTGCATGGCAAACAAATTTAAAAACCAGGATTTGCACGTTTCTTTAACGCCAATAAACCCGTGGCTAACAACAGCAAACAGTATTAGCCCAGAAAATGACATAATTAACATTGCTTCAAATGTTCAAAGTGAAACCCCTATATCAGCTAGCTAATATTACTTTTATTACTTAAGATTTTTTTAAATGTTAGTTTCAGATGAAGAAGGGCTTTTCCCAACCATGCTTGTTGAGCTAAGGAATAACCCAGTGAAATGTGCAATTAGAAAAATCAATGTTGGGAGCATTTCTGGCTGAACCTACAGACATAGCAGATCTTTCAAACAACACAATCAGCATTTGGGTTTCATTCAGGACATGAGCACAAATCTCTCTCTTCTCTTCTCTTCTCTCTCTCTCTCTCTCTCTCTCTCTCTCTCTCTCTCTCATGCACTCACACACGCACAGCATGCACTAAGGGCCCAATTTACTAAGAGCTTTAGCATGTGCAAAACTAATAACACAACCAATTACTGGTGCAACACAAATACCACGACCAATCATTGGTCATCTTATTGGTTTTGTGTGTGCTAAAAGGTTTTGCACATGCAAAAGAGCTTAGTAAATCAGGCTCTGCATATACACTCAGTTAACTTTGCTCTGTATCTACACAAGATTGACAGCACTACTGGACTGGCGAACAGTGAAATAGGGTAATGATATGCAGTCTATTCGCAGACTATGATATCATGTACATCAAAATGGTTCATTGATTGTTTTGTTAACCTATAAAACTAACTTACCATGTGAAGGTGAACAGAGAAAAAACACTATATGTATGATTTTGACGTACAATGTTAGCATAACGCATTCTTCCTACGTGGGAATGATCAGGCCTAATGGGAAAGGGTGGCTGGCCACACCCAGAATCAATGAAATTGGAGGCTATGTGAAACTAAAGGAGATTTTTTTTTAAAGCAACAATTTCACACATGAGCCTGATATTTATGTACTGCCAGTACATCTTTTCTACTGAAATTGGAACAATACCAGGATATTGAAATCCCATTCTATATAAGAGGCAATTTATATTTTTTACATATTTGCTTATTGTTTTTCCAATGCATAAATTAAAGTGTTGGACTGAGTGTGCAATGACATCAACACAATGTTACAGGAACATTGTGAGCCAGCTGAAGTCTGTTGGGCGGGACTGAAAAATCAATGGAGATTACCTTGCTCTGTCACATCCATATGGGTCAGGTGCCAGAGCTCTCATTATGGTATTAAAGGAAAAGTCTCTTATACCTGCCCCATATTCAGTCTTCTGGGGTCATTGCATCCATCCTATGTATTTTGCTATCCATAATGATTCCTATACCATTCAGGTTTCAGAAACTTGTGATATAGGAGCTCATGAGAAGCTATGAATTATTCATACAATACATATGTTGCTATTTATTCATACATGAAATCATTACATACACACAAGACACAATACACTGATATTTTTAATGTATTTATTTATATATAACTGCTGACAAAGGGGCAGAGTTCAAACAAGACCAGGCATATGGTATTCAAGTTTTAGGAAATTCACTATAATGCGATACCATACTGACAGTGTGTGCTCCAATTTGCGGTGGTGAGAACAGGTCCAGCTTTGAAGCTTTTGTAACAAGTGCAGTGTTTGTTTTCAGCTCACTCTAAACGGTTTGTAATACTCACACGTGGAAATTACATAATCATGATTTTTCATGTGCTTCGTTAAAGTAATGAATCCTGCCTACTCCCCATGTGTCTTTAGAACCAGACGGAAAAAAGTTTAGATTAATTTCTATCCAGTGCATGAACTATACTCGGGGCCTCACTGGAAGGTTATCAATTATTTCAGAGATTGGGACTGTCGGTGATGATCCACCTGTTTAGTACCCAATTTCCTGCTGCTGGCAATATAGCGTCAGGGCCTGATCTACAGTGTCTATAAAACAAACACTTTCTGGAGAGTCAGCACATAGCCGTCTAGATCTGCGTTTTATCATATCATTAATCAACATGGCAATCACAATCGCACCGCTTGATTCTCTCACAGAGGCTTACGTTGCTGTTTTGTGGCCTTTTTTCTGAATTATTAGATGGATTATGGGAGAAATAATCGTGCATGCTGAGTGCACAGCGTAATGAATGGCATAATAACGCAAGGACACTGCAGTGAAGTAACAGATACAATTCAATGGTATCGAATGAGTGGCAAAATGACTTAACTGCGCTGGGAACATCTTGAGCTAAAATAATTATCTTTGAATGCTGGAATTATTCTGCTGTTTCAAGCTGCCAAGGGAGCGCAGCCAGTTTATGAATACGCCACTAAAGGGAAATAACAGTTATAAATGCCTTTTATCTAACAGTCTCACAGTGCTTTGTGATGTCGACTGAGCTCAACCACCGCCGATGTGTAGCGCCCACCTGGGAGAAGCAGGGCGGCCATTTTGTAAGATGAAATAACACGTTAGCCAGGTCTGGCGCGATGAGTCAGGATTAAATCTGCGGTGCCTATGTACTGCACGTCCCGCTGGTGTGAGAAGCAGAGCGAGCGGGCCTGGGAGCTCAGAGGTGCCACTGCTGCTGTTGCCGCAGGGCACGCCACCACCCTTTGCCGTGTCCTCCATTCGTGATCGGGATACATCATCGCCCCATCCATCTTTCCCGCCACGCCCACAACCACACCGGAGTACTCCTGCTCTCTATGGGTTAATTTTTACAAATTTTATCTATCCCTTTATCTCTCTCTCTCTCTTGCTCTCTGTGCAAATGTGTACAGTACTGACAAAGCCAATACAAAGCACACCCTCTGAATGCTCTGCCTCTCTCATAAAGAGAATGTGATGCTGAAGTGATCATTTCTCTTCTCTATCTTTCTCCCTCTTTTTTTCTCTGCCTCTCTCTCTCATTTACAAGTTTTCTTTTACTTATTTGAAGGTGACAAATATAAATGTATGTTTCCAAATCATATGAGAAGAGGAAAAACTAAAAACACATAAATGGAACAAGGGGAAAAAAATGCAATAATGTATTATATCTCCCTCTGTCTCTCTCTGTCACACACACACGCACACTAGCAGACAAACACACGCACGTGAGCAGACACACACACACTCAGTCTTTTCAGTCCTTCCACACATGGGGATTTTAAAATCCCGATGCCATGTTAAAAATACTTGCCAGGACTACCTGAGTTGCAGAGCAATGGGCCTCGTGTGATGAATCATTCATGCACCACGGCTCCCCTTCTGGTGGACAAACACTGGACGTGCCGCGGGGATTACATCGCAACTACTCACTCGCTTTTAGAACAAACCGCCATCTTCTCCTTTCCCGTCGCATATTCCCATCTTTGTTCACTCTCCAGGAATGGGGGGCGGGGGTTTCTACCAGGCTACCTACTATAATACATTTTCCTCTGCAGAAAATCCACATAAATGTATGACAATGCCATGAGGAAAAATTACAGCATGTATTTTTTTTAATTTCAGTACTGATGCATATCTCCAAGTGTTGCAATTGTCACATTGGCAAAAAAAACATTACTTCTTCCTGGCACATACCATTCAGCTACTTCCACCTGTTACAATATACACTTAATAATTTCAGATGCATAACGCAAACAATTTAAAAAGTGCAAAGAGAATCCGGTTTTCCAGTTAAGTCCTGATTCAGCTCCTTTGTGGCACAGGGACAGACCATTTTCCCTCTTTTTTTCACTGTAATTCCAGAGCTTGTTCTTACTTTATAGTACTTACAGACTTTTTCGTACTAGAATTATATGTTTACAAGTCATTGGGATAATACTGTGACAGGTACCGCATTTGTAATGTTTGAAATATCTACCACTGATTTTAGATATCAGAACAGTTTCCTCTTCCAAAGGGTGGTACTTATCATTTGGAAAGCAATGAGACTAAATACATCTTATATCTTTTACACTCCCACACACATACACAAGTGTGTGCGCATGTCTGTGTGTATATTAATAATGTGTTGTTTTTTTTTTCCTTTTTTGTGCCGGTGATGGTTGACATTGGCACCTGGTTGATTGCAGTGTGTCTGTATGAATTCCAGTGTCTGTGTGGCCCGTGTAGAAAGAACGCCTCTCTGCAGAAGGCAATGTACCATCTGTCCTTTCAACTGAGTAGGGCGTGTCTCTCTCACTCACTCTCTTTCTTTTGCTCACACTCCTTCTCTCTCACTTTCTCTCACTCTCATTCAGCAGTCTCCCTTCTTCAATCCTCTTTCTCTGTTGCATTTATCTCTTTATTATTCTCCTTCTCCCTTTCTATTTCATATCCTGTCTTTTTCTCACTCTTCTTCTCGGTCACTCTTTCTCCACTACCTCTTTATATTATCTCCCCCACTTTCTCCATCCCTCCCAAGGACTTGGGTTGACCCTGGGATATCACAGCAGGGGGCGGAGGTGGAGCGCGGGGCTGTTTGGCCGAGCTGCCAGGATATAGAGAGCGCTCTCCTGCACAAACTGCTGCCAGGTCACCTGTCTGTGGAAACAGAAAGTACACAGGGGAGTCACGGTTAGCCCATGCACTTCCTGTCTGTGGGAGTCAGGGTTACCCCAGACACTTCCTGTCTGTGGGAGCGACAGTTAGCCCAGGCACGTCCTGTCTGTTTGAGTCTGGGTTAGCCCAGCCAATTATCCATACTATGACCTTTTGACCACTTTAGGTGTCTGGTGCTGAGAGATAATTTGGTTTGGAAGGGACAGTTTTTTAATTGCTGTTTTAAAAGAACATGCTGTGCTACCCCTCCGGCCTTTGCAAGAAGATTAGAAACTTCTGCCAACTTTTTAAATGAAACTTACTGAGAGAAATTAGAAAACTGGAGCTCCTAATATAGGCAGTACCCATGCTACAGACCGTGTATGTAAATATAAGCAGTACTGACCCACGCTACAGACCATGTGTATAAATATAAGCAGTACTGACCCACACTACAGACCGTGTGTATAAATATAAGCAGTACTGACCCACGCTACATACCGTGTGTAAATATAAGCAGTACTGACCCATGCTACAGACCATGTATGAAGCAGTACTCACCTATGCTACAGACCGTGTGTGTAAATTTATAAGCAGTACTGACCCACGCTACAGATCGTGTGTGTATAAATATATGCAGTACTGACCCATGCTTGACCACATGTGTAAATAGAAGCAGTGTTGACCCACGCGACAGACCATGTGTGTACATATAAGCAGTGACCCATGCTAAAGACAGTGTGAGTAAATATAAGAAGTACTGACCCATGCTAAAGTCCACCTGTGTAAATTACTCTGAGTGTGGTAGTGCTCAGTGTATGTTTGTGTTGGTCAGCACTTCAATGTAAAACAGCAATTTTTGAACTAAGATATCTCTGCCCTTTCATAACCAATCTCAATGCAGTTTCACATGTGGACTAGCCTACTATCGCCATGCGCTCGCCAAATACTGTTTTTGGTATTGCTATGTTAGGCCATTACAAAGTTACGTGTACCCCCTAAAAATGAGCATAAAACATTAAGACTTTTTTTGTGCAAAAATAACAAAATTTAAATCCAACAGATTCCGACACAAGACCCCTCATTCTGTCTGTCATTGTAAAACCTGTGTGCTTTTTATACTTTCATGGCTGTAAACTTTATTAAATTTGAATGAAATTCAAAATTTTTACGATGAATTGCCCATAGACTTGGTGAAGCAAAATGCTAACTCATAAATCCGACAATGAATAATTCCATCGTTCTAAACGACCATGAGAACAATGGGTTATTTCTAGCACTGCAGGCACGCACTGGCAGAACAGATAGGCAGGCACACCGAGTAACGTTAGCAGCAGCCATTACCCAAGTCAGCTGCTGACTGCTGTCCACACTGTCCAAAGTAAGGGGCCAGCTTTCGGCTCTCAACCTCAGCACCGCATATAATGTCGCCCTCTGCTGGTATCTATGATTTGCGCTCAAAAAGTCAGTTTTCCCATTGAGCTCCATTCATATTTGACAGTAAATTTAAAATATTAAAATTTATATAACGATGTTAACTGCATTATATTTCTCTTAAAAATCACATATCATTTTTCCGAAGTAATTTTTTTGGTTCTTACCACACAGACAAAGATATGATTTTTATTTATTTATTGTGGCCTATCTGCACCTTCCTCGTTGTACATGTGACACAACCGCATGTGAGATGAGTGCAAAATTAAAACTTCCTGGTTCGGATGTGCTCCCCAATTGGTTTCTGTTGGCATCGCTGTCTCTACATTATATTTTCTCTAGTCTAGACTACTTATATTGTGTTGTTGTACGCTCATCATGAGAAGAGCTTTGTAACTTTCTGTTAGCTAACACTAATGTAAGTGAAAGTAAATTGTTTGGTGAATACTGCTAATCTACCCTGTATCCTTATTATTACCAAGCATGGATCTGCTTCTGGAAAGCATGGGCTACCATTAGACTAAGTTACCAAAGATAGTATGCTACCTGTTATGGTTTATTGTGAGTTTTTCATTATGTTTTGTGAGTTAACTTAACGTAGGAGTGATGTTTGCATTTTTTGTGTGAATAAAATAAGTAGCTAATGCTTGCTATAATGATGCTAACACTACTACTACTTTCGAAGTATAAATTAAATCTCCCTTATAAATAAATAAAAATAAGGAAATGAATCACAAAAACTAAGTTTTAAGTGAAATGTTTGCATTTGCCAAAAACTCAAAAGACAGGAATTGAAATTGATCAGCCCTAGCTAACATCAGCCTGCTCTCCATCAAGGTGTATCAGCACAGAGCATTGACAGCCCTGTCTACTGTAGCCTACTTCAAACATTCACCACTGTGGCAGATTTCTTAAAGAGATATATGGAGCTCAAGAACTGACAAAAGTATTTGAAATGAGTATATTTGAATTATATACGTGTAACATTTAATAAACTAGAATTTTTTTATGGTGTATTTCATAAATTTGCATTTAAACAATGGTTTTTTTTCAAATATCAACAATTCAGATTGAAATTCAGATAAAAAATATTCAGATCCATAAATACAAATCTCTCGGATTCAAATTTCTGAAATTCAGATTAAAAAAATTCAGATCCATAAATACAAATTTCTCCAATTCAAATTTCTGAAATTCAGATTTTTTTTGTTAACTAGGTCAAAGGTGAAGCATCCGGGCTACCCAGGAAAAGTAGAAGCTTTCGGAACTGTCGAACTTGCGTTTAGCTTAGTGTTGCCAAGAGGACTTCAAGCTTAACAAAAAAAAAAGACTTCAAGCTAGCGGCTCTGACGCAAGTGTAACGTTAATGAGGTAAGTGCATCCAAAGGTCTTATCTAGCTAGCTAACTAGTTATATATACGTTTATTTGTTACGTTCCTCTCTTTTCAGTTTTCTCTGTGTTTCGTTTTTGGCTTTGGGCTGCAGTGTTTGCGTCTCCTCTCCAGGTGGAGATGCTGACGTCACAGCCCAGTACGGAGACCCTGGAAGCTGCGCTGGAGAGAAGACGCACGCTGTTGCCTGGCAACCATCTTTGGGAGATATGGAGACGTGGACGTCACAATGTATGAGAAGATGTCCGTAGCTGGGGACACCGAGGAACGTCACGGAGCAGCGGAGTTGAAAGATGCGACACTATACATACCTTGTCTCCATCTGCATCAAGCAGTTAGAGCAACCTGATGCTAGCAAACACCACGACGCCTGACTACTGATCTGAGTTTACTGTTATACAGTTAACCTCGGTTTAAAACAGACTACAGTAGATAGCCCGTGACTGGACTGATTGATGCTAAATAACACCTAAGCAGCATTCTCGCTAGATTAGGAGGAGACCCCCTTTGCCATCTCAACGTACTGATTTTGGACACTTGTTGTTCAGTGAGAGCTTGCAGCCTGTGTAGCTGTAAATATTATCGAACTGTCATATGTTTAGAGCAGGGATCTTCAACAGGGGGTCCGCGACCCCTAGGGGGTCCGCGGAGGTACTGCAGGGGGTCCCCCAATTTTTGTGGGATTTAAAAAAAATTAAATCTAACAATTTTAAAATGTATTTTCGACAAAAAAAATATTATATTGAGTAAATTCAAAGCATTAATAGGCAATAATGAGCTACTTTTGTTGACAAAAACTATATAAAAAAAGAATGATTCCCATGATGCAACCACTTTTTTTTTTTTTTTTTAAATATCTGGGGGTCCCCGCTCTGTTTCTATCGGCCAAGGGGGTCCTTAGGCTGAAAAAGGTTGAAGACCCCTGGTTTAGAGAATAGCTAGCTAGTGACCATATCTTAAGTGCTTGTGTTTTTAAAAATCTTGTCTTTTAAATCACTTTGCGCCTGACTGGGTTTGTCTTTGAGGTTGTGGTTTGCGTTTAAGTGGCTTAGTGTTACCTCCACTACTGTAGCCTACACATGGTTATTGCAACGCAAGTGGATTTTGGGACATAACATGAATAAACACTCAAAACGCTGTATTGCTACTAGCGTCAGAGCCGCTAACTTTGTCTTCCTGGGCCGGTCGCCCGGTCAGCCAGCCCGGTATCACGCAATTTTGTGTCATAGTTACGATTTTGTGATATAACCTATGAAATTGTGATGGGTGACACGATTTCAGTGAAATTTTCGGGTCAACCACCATAAATTTGTATCCATGAAATTATCGTGTCCACCACCACGAATTTGTATCCAATGCATTAATATAGGCCGAACCGGAATGCACTACAAAGTCATACAAAGATACTGTATGTCAAATTCAAAGACCCCCTGATTTTTGTCAGTTCGTGATTCCCGTAGCCTAGCCCCGCCCCAACCCCTAAACATAACCTCACATGAGTTCACGTCTCGGTCATTTCACCCACCACGATTTTATATCACAAAATCGATACCGGGTTGCAGCGGTCAGCAGGGTTGCCAGATTTTCTCACCCCACTTACCCTTTCGACTTCCCCACCCAATCAGAGCGAAAAACCCACACAATCCACCAAAACCCGCCCAATAAGGATTTGTGCAATGTATTCTATAATATATTTATGCCTGGTCAAAGCCATTTTGTACGTGTTCAACGAGTTTAAAATAAATACAATTGGGCGTGAAAATCTGGAAACACTAAGTTAAACGGTAGTTTGACAGTTCCGAAAGCTTCTCCTGGGAAGCCCAGATTCTTCACCTTTGGTTTTGTTAACATACATTCAGAATTTCATAAATTTGAATCAGAGAGATTTGTATTTATGGATCTGAATTTTTTAAATCTGAATTTCAATCTGAATTGTTGATATTTAAAAACAATCATTGCAAATTTATTGAATACACCACAAAAAAAGTGTCTCAAAATGTCACACACATTTAGTATATATTTAAAATATACTAAATTCAAATTCAAATACTTTTGTCAGTTCTTGAGCTCCATAGAGGTAGTCCATCTCAATAAAACGAATCAAAACATATTTAGTGCATGTATTTTACTATCACATATCACTGCAATTATTCTTCTGGAGGATTTCTACATTTCAAAACATCACTTTGTGTGGATATCACATTTTGGAAACTTGATCTTCATTTGCTTTGTTATAAGACCACAATTCCCGCAATGCTTGACTTTAAATGGACCACTTTGAAATGGATTAGCTAACTAGCTACTTTACTTTTTTGTGGATTACATGTGAATTAATTTACTTGGATGTAATGCAAAGAAGAAACCTAAGGTAGGCAAGGTTACTATTTAGCAAAGTTAGCTAGCTGTCTCATTGTGGTAAGCTTAGTTAACCTAGCTCACTGGTTCAGGTTGTGTTGTTGCTTTCTGAAGATTAAAGTGAAAGCTAACGTCAGATATAAAATTTATGTCAACTGCCACTGCCATTTTTTCATGTTTGCAGCCGAGTGTCAGCCTGCTTGTGTGAGGGATATTTAGATGGAAGTTTGTTAATAGCATTAGTGTCCAGTATATCAGCCTGATTGCGAGAGATAATGTTGTCGTTGTGCTCGCTCCCAGCCAAGTGTCAGCGTTTAGCTACAAGCTGATTAGCTGAAGCCAGTAACATTACTGCCGTTAGCTATTTCAATTTTCTAACTGTAACGTTAGAACCATAGACTGTATAAAAATATGGACAAAATCACTGTGATGTCACCCATTGCCTTCCCACGGCCTCATAAAAACCGAATTGAGTCTCCATAAGACTTTTTTGCCGCCGGTTTGTACAAACGGCGTCTACTCCGTGGAGCCAAAGAGGACTCAACCTGTTCCTCTGATTGGTCCTGAACAAATGTTAATAACCTGTCCAAACGACACAATATTTTAAAAAATGAGCACATTAATTAGATGAAGGAAAGGCACCTATTGCAATTAAAAAATTTTGTGGCAAAAATGTATTGACTGAGCATTTTGACCACATTGCTGCCATTGATTTACATGGTGAAAGACCTATACTGGAGCCAACCGCTGTGGCGCTAGTGAGCAACAGCACAGTGGCCGCTCCCAGCCCAACCAAGAAGTGAGCTTCAAAACGAAAGCCCAGTCTTGGCCCCTTGGTTAGAATCCAGCAGGCTTGTAGTTACCCTGGTTACAGCGTTGCGATGATGTATGGGAGTTGGAGGATTGAACGGCTGTGAAATATCGGTGCAGGCTGTCTATAAATAAACATTTCTTAATATTCTAAACATACAAAATGCAACTATATATAATAAGAAGAAAACAACCGCGGCTACATATTTATCCCGGTGATATTACGATACAAAAATTCTAGGCATGTTTTACCGCCAAATAAAAATTACTCTCCTATCAATTTCCATAGACATTTCAGAAATACAATTCAGTGCATTTTTCGGAGTTCACATCGTCCATGCTTATAGCAGCTATCACAACAGAGAAAAAGCTTGGAAAATTGCTTTACATTTTCAGAAATTCTAAAATATTAGCCTGACGCTGAGTTCTCTCTGATAAAGAGAAACAACGGCAGTAGCCTACGTATAACAAAGACATATTTGCGATGCATCCTATTCTTTATAGTTATGTCATGACACTGATAATTATGTGTTCTCGCTAGCTAGCGATAGGCTAGCCTACATCTATTTTCGTTGCGAGCTCGCGATCTTTATCTATTTAGATACATAGATTTATGTATAAAAATCAACATGTAGTTTGAGCTCAATGTGATATTGGTAGAACAGCTACATATATCCTTTAAGGTTATGTTATACATTGAACAGGACGTGGTAGGCTTGGACCATTATTATTAGCTGCTCCTCCATTGCTGCAATTTGAGTGAAATCGGGCGGAACAATTATTCACAAAATGGTTTCGTGTCGGTTGGGGAAATATGAAGTGTGGAACTCTGATTGGCTGTTACGGCCGATGGTCGCTCCAAAGTTAAGTTGCAGGCAACATTTATCGGCCGATTTTGGTCGCTCAGTTGCCTAGTTGCTCAGGTCGTTGACTGTCGCTCAGCTTCATAGAGAATGAATGGACTTCCGGTGACTGGGCGACCGAAGTTGCTGGATGTGAGAACGCAGCGTGAAAGCTTGTTAGAGTGGACTACCCCTTTAAGATTCCAACATTCTCACAAAGAGCCTAATTAATACTCACAGAGTATGCAGGTGCTTTGTACACTATTGGCAATTGTGGATATTAATTGTGGATGGCAATAACAGGTTTTGCACTTTTATAAAGCATGCTTAATTTCCAGTATGTGTCCTACTTGGGACCACATATCTTGTATCACTGTTTTAGCAGAGCCACAAACTGTGTTACGTAGCATACCATTATTAAACTAGTGGAGACAATTGATATAACGTGAATTCGATATTGTAGTGCAAAGTGTATTGCCATGACCTCTTAAGGATATAAATATAATTTTCAACTCATAATTCCAGATCATATAGCCTACTAGTCATAATCAATATACCTAGGCTACTCTGAATCCAAGGCTTGAATCTTAAGCAATCTGCCCAGTGGTGAATACATGTGGTTTGAAGTAGGCTACAGGAGACATGCAAGGGCTTTAGCAGCTCTGTGCTGAATACATATTTATGGAGAGAAGGCTGATGTTAGCGTTAGGGCTGATCAATTTAATTTTCTGTCTTTTGAGGATTTTGGCAAATGCAAACATTTCACTTAAAACATAGTTTTTGTGATTAATATAAGCAGTACTGACCCATGCTAAATAACACCCGCATAAATATAAGCAGTACTGACCTGTTGTCGTCCTTCTCCCTGCTCTTCTCACTGCTGGAGCTGGCCGGGCTGTTCTCTGATATGGGGCCAACATGGCTGATACTGAAATTGAGCACAGGGCAGAAACAGCAGCAGTTATCCTGGACAGCATCTGATGTGTGCTACATCAGCACTGCTAGCACATCCCCCACTCACCCACGGTACAGGCCCTGATGCTCATTATATCATGTAAAAGTGAGGCAATGCAGTGAGTAAGCTCAGGTTCTCCACTGCATCCTATTAAGGACCACAGCAGGGCTGGGTCAAAATGATTACTTGTTTATATCAACATTGATGCAAATTTCCAAAGTGCAGAATGTATGTTCTTATTTGTCGCAGTGCACAATGAAGACTGTGCAAAATTAAGCAAGCCATTTTCAAACTTCATTTTGAAAAGATCAATAGTATGCACAAAGCAAATGTGAAAAGATAATATATGACAATTTTCATTTTAACACAAGCAACAATTATATATAAATATATAAATGAGAGAGAATTTGGCATGTTTAAAAACAAACTATCAGTTGGCAGGCTACCTAAATGTACATTTTTTAAGCATTTAGGAAATAACCCGATAATAATAGGCTGTTTTCACTGTCGTCTTCAGAGGCTGAAAATCAAAGACGCCTTCTCTCTGGCCATCTGTCTCATGCAGTTGTGTGGGGGGACAGGGAAGAGAACAGTGGAGGACTTCAAAAGCACGCAAGAGGGCCGGAGTTTGCACAGTTTGTGTGCTGGGAGGCCTAATTAAACGGATGAAGGTAGCGGAACATTTCGGCTAGTGATTATTTTATCACCACATGTGCAATCACACTGCTGCATTGACAAAAGAAAGATTATTTAAAAAAGGTCTTTTAAAACCCCTTGGCTTTTTTTTATACCATGCCAAGCAGTTATTACCTTGGTAACTCCAAATACCAGCTTGATCCCAGATCTCAGGAACAAATATTTCAAGATTCACCTGGACTTTTCACCTTTTGAGGGACATATTAGCCCACAATTCCCCAAACCACCACTAGCATGACCAGTCCTCGCCTGGTGTAACCACACCTATCTCTCAGCACTCCTTAAAAGTCTCTCCTGTCACAGACCTTTCTAATAAGTACAACCGCTGCATGGTGCAATCACTCTGAGAGCCAGGTGGACCAGTGGAGAGTGGCAGGAACCTTACAGGGGTGATACATACTAAATCACATATTTTGAATTATAAAGCCAAGTATCTTGTCCCCATTTCATAAAATACATACAGTGCCATCCACTATTATTGGAACCCCTGGTAAAGATGAGTAAAAAGGGTTATACAAATTCACCGTTTGGTGAATTAGCTTAATCTCACACTGAAAAAATCCCTCATCAAGAAATAATTATTTTTAACAAAACCACATGTGCCACAATTATTGGCACCCCTGCATTTATATATATAATTAAGTTATAATTTTAAATATTTGGTCGCATATCCTTTGCCTGCCATGACTTCCTGGTGTCTATGACCGAAAAACATCAAAAGACTCTTGATATCTTATTTTCTGGTACTCTTACAAGCGATATTATAACGTCTCTGCATTTGAATGGATCTCTATGGGAATTGGGGGTGGGACTAAATTTAGCTGTAAATTACACTGGAACAGTATGGAACACATAGTTGGCTAAATGGCTCTAAGTCATCAAGGGTCTGACGTATCAAACAAGCCTCAAACCATCACTCTGCTGCCAGAAATACAGTAAATATGGATGGATAACTTGAATGGTTTTTTCTCCTGACTTATTGTTCCACAGAGTTCAATAGGAAAATTTGTCAGGATAAACAACCCATAAAGGGATCCATCTATATCTACTGCATATCTGGCAGCAGAGTGATTGTTTGAGGCTCATTTGATACCTCAGACACTTGATGACTTACAGCCATTTTACCAACCATGTATTCCATACTGTTCCAGCATAGTTTACAGCTAAATCTAGTCCCATCCCCCAAGAAGAAGAAGAAGAAGAAGAAGAAGAAGACAATAATGATAATAGTATTCTCAGTCCAACACATAATAATATACAAATACATGTCATGTTCAGAAGCCACTAATGATGCCAGCTTGCTGTATGAGCTAAAGCCAGAATCCAATAACAGGTTTATTCAAATAGCAAGCAAAAAGCAAACTGTAGGGCCATTAACTACATATCCCATTGGGTAGCCTGTCGTGCAGCTAAAGGGACCACTGTATTATATCTTCAAAAGGTCATTGGACCCTACACACCAGCCAGACAGCTTTCTGTTCTGCTAACTCTGAGCACCTGGCCCCTCCCCTTCTGTGTGCATGCACTTCCAGGTCATGTCTCCTGTCTTCAGATTGCACCCGTGGCTCCACTGACTCACTTTAGCTATCCTCTTTCTTTCTTTTTAGATTTCCTTTTGGGATAATGTCAAGTAAATACCATCATAGGTTGTCTGTATAATGGTATTTATTTTTGTTTACAATAATAATTGTTGTTTTTTTGGTGGTTACCTTTACACTTATTGGTTATGAATGGGCCTTCTGTACCTTCTTGATGATATTGCACTTTTGTATTCCTGAGACACTGAGCACCTGAGAACACTGATTTTCTCCACTTCTGAATGCCGCTCTGGATAAGAGTGCCTACTGTGTGGTTATAATGTAATGTAATACAATTTAATGTCACCCAAATGCAGGAAAACAAGCATTAGAGATATGTGATGATATCTCTAATTGTCCATTATAGATATAAATAAATTAGAGTTAGAGGAAGCAGAGTACAGCTACCGTGCCCAAGCCAGTGTTTGACTCCATGGCGATTCACCTCCAGCTCTCTCTCTCTCTCTCTCTGGATTCTCTGGATTCTCTGGATCGCCTCTCCCTGGATAAACTCTCCTTCACTTGGAATTCAAACACGTCCCCTGCTACACGTTATGAATAATACATCACAAGATAAGGTTAGTGGAATTAAGCCAAATTTACAAATCTCTGCTTTCTGCTTTTATGTGCTTTTTACATACTGTCCCAAATTTTGGGGAATTAGGGTTTGTATATTAGACTCTACGGGCCACCCAGCACTACAGGAGAGCCCCAGTGAGTATACTACACTCTACAGGCTGCACAGTACTACAGGAGAGCCAGTGAATATATTACACTTTCCATTTACGTATGCGGGTCTGCCGTCAGAAACGGACATAATCTTGTGCACAGAGGTGTTCTTCTCCAGAAATAAATGACCATAAATGACCAGACATATCTGAGTCCAAAAATCCCTCACCACAGATGTTTCTGGAAATGTACATGTTGACATGGGAAACTACCACTGACGACCGACACACTGAACTTTAACAGGTCGGATATATCTTCCATAAAAACTTATTTTCATGCAGTATGATAACCGCTGGTAGCTTGTGGAAGGATCTAATGTAGCAGTAACCTGAGGAACACTGGTTGGCTAAAACCCATCCTGCTGACTCCTGGTCACATTTGGCGTATTGCACAGCTCATAGCTCACAGCCCTTTACCAGCTGCAACACTCAGGTAAACATCCACGTCTGTGCTCAAGGATAAAGTGGACTGTCTCCACAGTCACGATTGGTACCCCTAACTGTATGAAATCTTATTATGCCCGTACTTCATAGGATCAACAGAGGATAAGAGGAAAGAGCATTCATTATTGAATTAAAGGAAATGCACCGTGTGATGTGTAAATAAGCAACACAATTAGCGCTACCTCTCTCCTGTCCCTGTCCCCGCACGCCCCCACAGCCTACAGCACCCCCCCCACCCCTTTAAAAAACGGGTGCCAATAAGAGCGTAACACCTTGATGTGACTCAGCATTGCAGCAGTACAAGCGTGCTTCTGTGCCCTCAGGTGACCTTGTCAAACACGCTCTCATCTCCAAACGAACTGGAGCGCGCTGCCTTAACCACAGCAGGAACAACCTCCTTTTGGCAGTGGACAGGTGTGGGTGGGGGGGCAGCAAGCATCATGAAATCTCTGTATTCAGTCTGCGTTCATCTGCCAGCAGTGCTTCGAGCTGCTCTGTAACCGTTGAACCCCATGTGTCACTACAGCGACAGGCATTCATCCAGATATCTTTACCATCTCCACATCTCTCCAAGCTCCCCCATGAATTATGTGACCAGTCGTTTTTTTTAATTTAAGCAATACGGCATGAGAGGCTGTGCTAACTTGTGAATACAGTCACGGCTACAGGGGTGCTGTAACCGAGACTATTCACGATACAGCACGGCCTCGAGTGCCGTATTGCTTTTAGAAAACGGTAACATATAGAAACAATGAATCGCTGACACAATACTATTAGTATTATTGTTGTTGTTGTTGTTATTATTTAATCAGTAATGGTTTGTGCACAGAGGGATACTTTTACAAACAGGCTGATGTTTAACTGTTACTGTATCAGATTTACAATCACTGTAGAATGTGGTCTCAGCCAATCAGCATCCAGGATCAAAACAACCCGTTTTATAATGTTTCAGTTAGTGATCGGGTTGCATTTGACAACTGTTCTTTTTAGGAAGAAAAAAAAAGGCATAAATGAAATCAGTTGTACGTGCAGGACAATCGTGTTCATGTGAGACCCTCCCAAATAATAACGGCACCATTCTGGAAATGTACTTTGTTACCCTTAGATCCTTCAAAACTCCTCCCACTTTCCCCTTAAGTTCCACTGCAGGTTCCGCCACCCTCAACACCCCCCTCTCATATTGTATATATCCCCCCCCACCCCATCCAAAAGGAAGTTCTGTCTCCACCCCGTCCTCTATCTCCGACCACCCACGAGTTCGCCCGTGGTTCCTATTCCCCCCCCTCCCCATCGACCATTACGAACAACGTGCAAGAGCCTCGCGACACTCAGCCGCCTCATGGGCGGATCACCAATCGCCCACGGTCCAGAAATATAACAACAACAAACTGCTATGTGCGGAACACAATGCACTCTTTCATCTAACCGCGTTAAAGTAATTAAAATAATGAGCGAATCCCTGGTACTTTTCAGTCAGTGCTCCTTAAACCCGTCAAAACAAGCCGTTTCGTACATCAATACGTGCCTGAAATTGCAGCTGCTGTTCTCAAGGGCTTTGTGCAGTTCTCTGCTGGTTTTGTTTTGCACATTATCTCTGCTTGTAGACAAAAACCCATTAGAACATCGTAGCTATGATCTGTAATGTGCTTTATGTATCAACTCTACTGTCAGGTAAAATCATTTTCAAGAACCGGGAAAAGTTTTGTAGTGTCAAACTTTGATATGTCGTGCAAGTGCTTTAGTTAAATGAAACCGTTTGCCAACAGCTGTTTCAAAATTAATCTTTGAAAATCACTACTAAAGCCATACCTGGAATAAATCAAGATACCATGTTTTTTTTGTGACTAGTTTGGTTCTTTATCAATAATTAAGCAGATGAAGCTCAACTCATCTGCCGTTACCAAGGATACAAGTGCATATTAAGATCGTGCACAAAAAAACAATCAGATGTTTTTCCACATATTTGCACATATGTGCCTTTTTGTATTGTTTTATAAGACTATAAAAATGAAAATCAGCTGGCTGATTAATGTTTAACGAGTAAACCGTTCTGCACTGCCCATGCGCCTCAGTAAATCGAGGGTTAACGTGAAACCAAATCTGAATTTGTGCTCATTCCCCCGCAGTCACGATTCTCTCAGAGACGGCTCTTGGAGGCTCTCGGAAGCTAACTCAATTTTTCGGGTACAGCTGGTGGGCCTGAGAGCCCATAAATATGCTTTTACTGTTAATTTTATGGGTTTTATCTTTCCATCAAATCCTGCCATCAGACAGTTGGACAAAGAGCCTCCTCATTTGCGTCACACGGCCAGTCAGGCACCCACTGTTTTTCCTCCCTCTAAGACAACTTTCCGACCGGGAGACGAGAATATTCCCTAATGTCTACAACAAAGGTCATCCATCTTCCCCTTATCGCAGTCTGTTTCTATCCTTCCGCCCTCTCTCTCTCTCACTCACTCTTTCACCCTCTCTCAGCCTCTCGATTTTTCACCCACTCAACCTCTTCTTTTTGTCTCTACTTGCTTTTTCCTTTATCTCTCTCTTCACTTTCCTCTCTCTTCTTCCTCACTCACTCGTTTACCTTCTCATTGTTGCGCACTCATTCAGCCTCTCATTCCATTCTTAGTGTCCTTCTCATCTCTCTGTTCTTCTCTCACTCCCTTCCTCTCCCTCGGTCATTATTTCACTTGTAACCTAGAATTCAAATAAGGATTTGATTTCTGCTGCTTCTCTTTAATTCAATCTCGCTCGGCATTTAGAGACCTCTCTATCAGACGGCCGGCTGCATCCCTTCACTCAGAATGTAAAACATTGTACAGAGATTCAAACGCACCCAGCCATCATTACAGAAATACCCTCAATGAATAATCAGCCCACATTGAAAGTTCATCCATTTATGCTCTTTCTATCTCTGCCAATCTTTGTGTGAAAGTGGCTAAATGAATCCACCAGTGACTGATATCCAATCTAAGGAGGGCACAGAATACCATGCTTGATGAAGGTGCTTGAGATCCTGGTGCTTATGTGTAGTGACAATAAGACATTCAACAAGACGTATTCAGAAGCGGTTTTCCCTGCTCCATTTTGAATCTCCTCTTTCACTCTGTGTTCAAGCATTTGCACTCTGAGCCAGTCAGTTTGCCACGACGCAAACTGCTCAGTGTACTGGAAGACAATTGGCCCAATCAGAGGATCAATTTCAATCAGTCAACCAATTAAAAGTCCAAACAGCCAACCTACGAACCAATTAACCAGTCTAGTCTATCAAACAATAAATAAATCAATCATAGAAGTAATCAATGAACGAACCAACCAACCAATGCATCAATCAATTTTTTTAAATTCAGCAATGAACCAGACAATTCACAGACTAATGAGCAATCATCCCTACGTCATCAATAAATACATCAGCATTCATGGGAAGATATGTATCTTCCTCTTTTGTATATTTTAAAATATATTTGAAATAATGTTTGCGCTCAGGTAAATAAGGCAAAATTTGACACAGAAAGAAAAAGGTGCCAAGAGCACTCTACAAATATAAAATCAGACATTTGTGTCATCTGGCAAAAATATATTTATTAGTGGAAAAATTGTGTAGTGCAAAAAAAGTGCATGTGGAAAAATAGCTAGACTAGAGCAAACTTTTCAACTACATGCTTTTTTCAGTGCTCCACGCACAACAGTGTCCACTTTTATATTTGCAGAGTGCTCTTGGCGCCTTTTTCTTTCAGAATTTATACTTGAACATATACAGGAAGAAGTTAGAAGTTAGAGCTGGATTTGATTATTTTACATAATACGTATTTTACAAGTGTCTTAGACGACAAAAACATGATGCATTGAAAATGTTTCTTTTAAATTAAATTTTTGTTCGTTTTTATTGAATGTCTTGTAGTGTAGGCTTCAGCATAGTAGCATATATGCTTCTTGAGATTAAGACCAGAGGAGACTTATGTCCCCTACAGGGTACAAAAATTAACTGCTTAGGAGTTATGCACATAGCTAATGTAAGTCACTCTGGATAAGTGCATGAAAGTAAAAGTAAAAGCAGCCCTGATTGCCCGTTACCTCACGTTGCAAGACTGCGACTCCTTGCTGTGTTTCTGGAACCAGGACTGCTGCGCCCTGCGGACGTCACCGCCTGTGATCAGGCCATCTCTGTCCTGGTCCAGACCCAGGAAAACCGACCGGGCCCTCTCCCTCTCTTTCGCAGTCAGCAGCCGCACCAGGGAGTTCTAGCGAAAACACAACACAATAAAATGAGCATTAGGCTCGATCGCAGACCCCATAAAAGGGGCATCACGCTGGGTGTGGAGTGGGCGGAGTTAGGACTGAGCTGTCAGTCAGTCCTGGGGAGCAACGTGACGCTGCTGTTTTATTAAATATCTTGCTAGATGTTCTTATCCACACCAAGTTAAATTTGCCACATTATTATATAATATGCATCTATTCCACCGGATAAATTTTTACCAAAAACAAATGAGAATTATGTCAATATTGTTATTCACAATGTTCACTTACAACAAAGCTACTATAGCACACTCCCCTTAAAAAATATATTAAACCAGAAATAATAATAATAATAATAATAATAATAATAAGAACACCTTATGGAATGTCATTCAGTACCTCAGTACGGAACTTGCTGAGCACACCCAGGGATTCGTGGTACAGGAAGTCATACCACTCAATCTGACCCTTCTTCTCTGGGTCCAGGGCAGAGAACTGGGCCAGGACCTCCTCCTCTTGCTCATCTGACAGGTCCTTGTCAAACAGCCGCTTGGACACAACGTGCTTGTACTGCAGGACTTCATCCGCCACTAAGCAGGACTCTGTGTGTGAGTATGTGTGTGTGTTTGGGGGGTACATAATTTATCATTAGCTTTATCATTTTGCATCATTCATTGCTGTATATAAGGGCCAGAATGACACAACAGAACTTATTTTCTCCCATTACTAAAAGCCTAGCCTTCACAAAATATTGCAATTTTGCAGTATGGTTGTGTTTTGCAGTATCAGTGTAGTAATATTTTTATGATACTTCTTTATTAGCTCCCAAAGGTCACTTTCCAGTTCTGCTGTAAATCCAGAACATACTTATATTTATGACCACATTAAAATGTTTTAAAATACCCATTATTTTCCATAACCTTAAAAAATTTAATTTCTAAAATGCTATTTTCTTTAAAAGAAATATAGACTTCTCATAGAAGAGTAGAAACCTTTGCATATTGTTCTAATTTGCAGTACTAAATACTGTAGCATTATTTTAATTATTTCCTTTGGGTCAAAAAATTTGAGGCCTCTTTCTTTCCTAACAACTGCAACAAAATGTGCACAGTAAAATACACAGGTGTCTACAATTCACAAACCTGTGTGTGTGTGTATGTGTGTGTGGGTGTGTGTATGTGTGTGTGTGTGTGTGTGTGTGTGTGTGTGTGTGTGTGTATGTGTGTGTGTGTGTGTGTGTGTGTGTGTGTGTGTGTGTGTGTGTGTGTGTGTATGTGTGTGTGTGTAAGTGTGTGTGTGTGTGTGTGTATGTGGGTGTGTGTGCATGTGTGTGTGTGTGTGTGTGTGTGTGTGTGTGTGTGTGTGTGTGTGTGTGTGTGGGTGTGTGTGTGTGTGAGTGTGAGTGTGTGTGTGGGTGTGTGTGTGTGTGTGCATGTGCGTGTGTGTGTGTGTATGTATGTGTGTGTGTGGGTGTGTGTGCATGTGCAAATGCAGCTGCACTGACCTGGAATGATTTTGCACTGCTTGAAGGTCTCCATGAGACTGTACATCTCCTCCTCTGTGAGCAGCAAGTTGACATTGTCCTGTGTAAGAGGAAATCGATTAAAAAGACAGCAACCTTTCCTCGCAACTGAAGAGTGGAGATTGCAGGAAATGTCAAGGAAAGGTGAACACTTTGCCAGCATTTAAACTCTTGCTGCGATTAATCCGTTTTTTTACGGTCTTAAAATGAAAACTTTAAGAAAAACCTGTATGTGTTCAATCAGAGATAGCCATATTGCTTTATGCCTATTCATTGCATACATCATCAAATGCTGTAATGGACCTCGTTTTTGTATACATACAAAATGTGTCCTGACATTCTTAATTTGGAATTAGAAAACCATTCCACACATCAGTCTAACATTATATATTAATTTCCTTACACCCATGTTCTGCCCTGTAGAATGATTTTAGGCATCATCGTTAATAAACATAAACATAACTATAGTTTAGACCAGTGGTTCTGAACCCTGGTCCTGGAGTACCCCTGTGCATGCTGGTTTTTGTTCCAACCACAATTGCAATACCAGAATTTTAACAAGCTGTTAGTTCTTTTTAATTAGGTGTTTTTATGTTTACATGGATTATTTACCTTATTTAGCCATGTTAGCAAAAGCTATGCATGCCATCAAGAATAAAATTCCAATATTCACATTATACTGTACTGTAAACAATTAAAAAGATGTGAAAAATGTTTTAACTGATAAAATTAAATACTGAGGTGAATCAATAGACTCATAATTGGTTAACCATTTGCTAAATAATGAATTGAAAGACAAAGCAAATGATAACAAGCCAAACCTGCATTGTGTTAACAAGTTTAAGGACAAAATTATGAAGGAACTTCAATTACCTAATTAGGAGCCTATTCACCTTAGTTGTTACCTCTTCTTTGTAATTGTTTGTAATATAACACAATAAGCATAATGAACATGGGAATTTTATTATTCATGGCATGCATAGCTATTGCTAACATAATGTAGCTAAAGATATTATTATATTGCAATTGTGGTTGGAACGAAAACCAGCATACACAGGGATACTCCAGGACCAGGGTTGAGAACCACTGGTTTAGACGATAATTGTGCCCCTAGTAAGTGAAATAGGAGGACTGCATTATACCAATGGTCAGCAGAATGTTATTAATCTACAATTAATTACAAATCTGTGGAATTTCTCTATGCTTCAAACTCAGGAATTTGTCAAACTCCCATTTGCATTGCAGTGGCAGTAATCAAAAACTACTATAATTAGAAATAGCAATTATCTCAGAAACAGCCCACTGACAGCTTTTAGTCAGTGAGGAGAAAATATGAAATCAACACTGTACTTGTGTTTTAACATATGCGGCATATATCATTTGTCTTTATTGAATTATGATTATTTTCTGTAGATTAATCTATTTCAGATTAAAATTTTATTTAGAACATAAATATCAGCCTTTTGTTGAAATAAGCTAATTAAACAAGCTTAATTTAATCACATAAGATAATATATACATTCAAATACAACCATCTGCTTCTGATGCTGAAGTTCACTATAAAAAAACATATTATTTTTTTTGGTATTTTCCAGAAGTCAGCATTTCTGGATTAATTCAACAAATCAATGAATCAATTAGGTTAAACTGTCCCAGCACTGGAAAAAAGGGAAATGCAATGATTGTTGCTTCCACAGAGCAGTGGTTCCCAAACATCCCCTCGGGTACCCCAAGCTGGGTCCAGGTATTCAACGGGTCCAAGCAAACCTGATACAACTAATGCTTGAGATGGAACACATCCAATACCTGGATCCGGCTGGGGGTACCCAGGGAGAGGTTTGCACCACCGCCATAGAGCATGTATGAGGTCTTAATGGCTGACAGGATGTCAGCATTACCACTTCCCCAACTTGTTTAGAATGACTCCTCTGACACACACCCCTCTGTACAGAAGGACATCCATTATGGTGAACTTGTCTGGAGGCTTGAAGGACACAGCCCACCTGCCAGATGTTTTTCAGAAATTTCTCACAAATGTGTCAGTTGTGCCAGATCTCTTCAGTGTAATTGCAGGAGTTTGAGCTGGCCCAGTAAACAAACACACACACACACACACACACACACACACACGCGAAAGCACTTAGCGAATCTCTCCGGCCAATTACAAGAGACACCATAGCCCCAGAGATATCAGGAAGCATTACAATACAATATGCCAAACTCCACCCTCTGATGCACCAATTACAGCACGCCACTCAGGTGATGTCACTCACCACCTTTGACCTTTACTCCCATAAGACTCCATTCAGGCCCCATCAAAGAGAGTTCAGGCTGGTGAATAATAGATTAGTCCATGGCAGCAGTGTGTAGCGGAACATGTGGTGATGTCAGTGCTGATTTGTCTCTGCCCTGTTTCTCCCAAAGAGGCCGTAAGACCATGCACTTTCAGCAGCGATCACACTCCGCTCGAGCACTGTGTTTTTCTGTATCGGACAGGAATCTAAATAAGCCAATCCACTTTCCTTAAGGCCTGCTTTAGACCCCTGTTGTGGTGGCAATAATTGACAAAAACAATGGTGGTTCCAACTGCTTCGTGGAAATGGCGACCTCGCTAGTGGGCTGTATTATACAAATACAGATGCGTTGAACAAACGTCATCAGGACCTTTGAAAATTGATGAAACATCATAAATAGTAAAAATAAATATAATTTTTGAAATTTTATATATGAGTGAAACCCAGAGAAGAGGACTAATCTGCTGAAATTGCTTAAAAGCATAGTCATGCTCAAAGATGAAGAAGATGTGCTTGCATTTAAAAAAATTAAAAAAAAGTAAATATATATATAAATAAAGAGTCTGCTTGCGATGCACTGTGCCTCTTCCCCACTCAGCTTTTGTGATTTGTTCTGAAGAAATGTCACACACTACCAATCTACCAAGTTTAGGAAAAAAAGTGCCAGAATTGCCTTTCAAGATTTACAACAAACCCTGTCCTCTCCCTGACCTATACAGCACTCGGCAACACAATCAATTAGCCGCAGCCAGGAAAGATAAATGAAGCCATTGGAAATGGATTTATATCTCCTAATGTATAATGGGGCACAGAAATAATGGAGTTCACCAACCTTATACTTGCATTTGATGCACATGGCTATAAACGAGAATAATCTCCAGACAATATTTCAAAAAGTACGGCACATCCCCAAATAAAGTTTTTCTTTCAGTTGAAAAGCAGATTGTGGATGACAAGGTGGGATGTCTGTTGTTTTAAGATATTCCATGGTATCCCAAAATGCAATGCTGCGCTTCTGAATTTGAACGGTCAAACGTTGCATTTATCAACAGGGTTGATCTCGCCAATAGAAAATGCCTAAATCCCCCTGGAGTAAATTACTTATGTTGCCTATACTGTATATCTTGTCCTTTTAGGTGCTCTGATAATGCTGAAGTGAAGGGCATTTTCATTATTAAACTGCAAATGTAGGTCAGGCAAATACTGAGGGCATGTAAGGCCACTTCAGCAGCTTCTTTGTTCACAAACAACCTTCTTCAGCGAAAGTCAAATTTATGCTTTTAGGTATTATTTTTCTTTTTTATGCGCTCAAGCCTTTTAGTTCAAATGATGAAAATTAACAGCAACAAGGCAGGATTTACCAATAAGGTAGTCGTGCATGTCCTCATCCCTACATGATTATCATTGAGCAACGTATTATAAAGAGATGAGATATGTGCTTGGATGAGATATGAAATATACTTTACATGACCTTTTCCTCGCTATGACATTTTGTTTTCTTCTCCACCTTTATCTCTGTCATTTCTCCAATCCCAAAAAAATAACGAGTCACTCTATTGGTTTGAACTGATACATTTTTAATTTCAGAAAGCTTGTCGCTGAATAATTTATTATGGTGCCCTGTCTCGCACTTTTGCGTGCACTATATTAGGCAACCCCCTTCCACTCCTGAACCGTCAAGGAGAACCAACAAGACCCATAGCCCTTGCCTTCAAATTAACACACATCTGTTTCCACAAGAAGCCTGCTTTATATCCAGGCATTTAAACGACAAAGCAAAGCTCAATAAATAAATGGGGTTGATTCTGTTGTAACATGAACTTTGGACGGAAAGACTCGGGACCATGACGGTAGGTAAAACAATCATGACTTTACTCCAGGCTTGTCCTTTTACATAGCATGTGTCACTGGGTGCGCATCATGAATGAAACATGTAACTCCGTTACGCCCCCACTGGTTACCACATTCCTCCCCCCATAGTCAGAACCAACATGAACTAGTAAATAAGATAACAATAATTTTAACTCTTAAGCATTTGGCAGCTAGCTGGGAGTGGGGAAGACTTCCCTCTGCTCCCCAAAGCAGGCACAGGGATTATTCTGCCCAAGGTACCCGCTACCACTAACTACAGGTCCAGACGATCCCTAGGCCGGCAGGCTTTAGTGGACTGATGAAGTTGGATGTCAGGGGGTTTGTCCGGGACCAGTGGTTGAGCTCTGACTAACTCCTTCTCCATGCCATTGTCCCCCTCAGGACCCTGCTCTTGAATGTCTGCCAAGTCATCCACATCCACAGAGAGACCGGCTGGTTGCACTACGGTAGCAGCCTCTGGCTGGTGGCCCTGATCCATGTCCTGTTGCTGTGAGATGGCGTATCCCGCTTCTCTTGAGGAAGTCAGCAAACTCTGAGCTGGTGAACACAGCCGCATTATCAGATACGATTGTGTGAGGAAGACCATGTGTGCTGAACACTTCACGAAGGCGCTCAATGGTCATTGCTGACGTCGCTGACCCAACTGATAACACCTCTAGCCATTTTGAATAGGCATCCACTGCCACTAGAAACATCTCTCCCAGGAATGGCCCCGCATAGTCGATGTGAACCCTGGTCCAGGGTTTTCCTGGTTACTCCCACGGACAGACTGGGGCCTCAGGAGGGGCAGCCCGCAGTTGTTGACATGTGATGCAGGCCTTTGCTGGGTCCTCCAGTGCAGCATCCAACCCCGGCCACATGTAGCCCCGTGCAGTCGCTTTCATCCTGGATATTCCGGGGTGAGGTTCGTGAAGTTCGTCGATTAGGATGCAGCGTCCAGGTGGTGGTGCCATGACGCGGAGCCCCCACAAGAGGATACCATCTTCCACTGACAATTCATCCCTTTTCTTGAAGAAAAGCTGGAACTCCTCGGAGGGACATACCTGAGGCCAGCCAGTTGCCACAAACTAACAGACTTTCGAAAACAGAGGATTACATCTGGTCCAGAGCTTCAACTGTTGGCTGTTTATGGGTGCTGTCTGCAGCTGCTTTACCAAACACACCACTTCAGGATGGGGCCTCTGGGTCAGCTAGCGTATAAGGCAGGGGCAGCCTATTGAGGCCATCTGCGTTTCCAATAGAGTGACCAGGCTTGTACACCAGTGTATACTGGTACTGGTAGTGTAGGGCCCACCTTTGAAGACGCGCTGATACCATAGGCTGGACGTTCTTCAGTTCTCCAAGCAGCCCCAGGAGGGGCATGTGGTCTGTCTCAACAGTAAAAATGCCACTATAAATGTACTGATGAAACTTTTTCACCGCATAGGTCACCGCCAAGCCCTCTTTCTCAACTTGTGCATACTTTTTTTCAGCAGGGGCTAGTGACCATGATGCAAAACAAACAGGGCGATCCGAACCATCCGGCAGTTTATGTGAGAAAACTGCCCCGAGTGCAAACGGGAAAGCATCTGCTGTGACAACCAAGGGCACTCTCGGGTCGTAGTGCACCAGCAGATTGTCAGAGGAGAGCAGATTTTTGACTTTGTGAAGGCAGACTGCTGAGGCGCCCCCCATGACCACTGGGCTCCAGTCTTCAGGAGGAGATGGAGAGGAGCCAACACTGTGGCCAAGTCAGGAAGGAACCGTTCCTAATAGTTTAACAGGCTAAGATGAGCCCGGAGCTCACCTGTCTTTCTGTGGCTCCGGCGCGTCTTGGATGGCCTGTACCTTCTTTTCCAGTGGCTGTGGGCCATTAGTTGTCATTTTGTGTCCCAGGTACTCCACCTGGGGTGCTAGGAAAACGCACTTAGACCGTTTTAGGCAAAACCCTGCCTCTTCCAACCGAGACAAAACCAGCTCCAGGGTTCGCAGGTGATTTTCCTGACTGGTTCCTGTGACCAGGATGTCATCCAGATAGATGGCGATGTGGTCAATACCAACCAGCAGACTCTACATCGCTTTTTGAAAAATGGCACACGCTGACGACACTCCAAATGGCAGCCTGGTGTATTGGAAAAGCCCCCTGTGAGTTTTGATGGTGACGAACTTGCGGATTTCTTCTGCTAGCACCAGCTGCTGGTAAGCGTGGGACATGTCCAATTTTGAGAAGCTGACACCCCCAGACAGTTTGGCAAACAGCTCGTCGATCCAGGGAAGTGGATATTGCTCCAATCGAGCAGCCACATTCACGGTCAGCTTGTAGTCCCCGCAGATCCGGATGGACCCATCCGTCTTCAACACTGGGACTATCGGGGCTGCCCAGTATGAGTAGGCCACTGGTTGGATGACCCCAGAGGCCTGCAAGTGCTTTAGCTTGATCTCCACTTTCTGTTGTAGCGCCAGTGGCACTGGCCGAGCATTACAGAACCGGGGAGGAATGGAGGGATCCACCTGGATTGTGATGGCTGTTCCCGTTAACTCTCTGAGTTTGTCATGAAAGACTGTTGAATGTTTGCTCAGTGTATGGGACAGGGCACATTCTGAGACTTTGAAATGTTATCCAGCAATTCACTCCAGCCTAACGGCAACACCTTTATCCAGTCTCTTCCAAGCAAATTAGTCCCTTGCCCCAAAACAACCAGCAAGTTCAATACATGGGTCTGACCTTTGTAACCCGCTGTGACCTGCACTGACCCCTTCACTTCAATGCATTGCTCAGTGTATGACATCAGGTTTGTGCAGGATGGCTCCATTTTCAGGTCGGGAGAGTTCTTCCGTAGGTACACTACTGGTCAAAAGTTTGAGAACACCTGCTCAAACCAGTTTTTTCATGATTAAAAATGCTTTAAACTGTATAAACTTGTCTATACACATTTAATATTTCATTATATGATATGTGTCCTTATATAAGCAGATAATCATAAGTGCATTGCATTCAAAAGTTTAATTTTTTAATGAAAATGGATTTTGTTAGTACATTGGGAGGGGTGGGGAGGGGCATTGTTTTGTTATTTAAATAAATTTGTACATACTGGTGTTCATGATGATGTCTATCTTAACAGGTGCTCCAGGGCCTGTGGAATTCTTCATATTTGAAAAAAATTAAATAAAGACCACCCATCATATTTAAAAATGGGGTCTAATCCCCCATCAGTTTTACCCTTCTTCATTCTATTGGAAATGCATGGTACTGCATGTGGTGAAACTTATGTAGGAATAAACTCAATTTCTCTTTAAATATGGCAGGTGGTCTTTATTTTTTCTAAATATTAAAAATTCTACAGGTCCTGGAGCACCTGTTAAGATAGATATCATCATTAACACCAGTATGTACCAATTTATTAAAATAACAAAACAATGCCCCCTCCACCCCTCCCAATGTACTTACAAAATTGCCATTTTCATTTAAAAATCAAACTTTTGCATGCAATTCACTTATAATATCTGCTTATATAAGGACACATATCATATAATTAAATATTAAATGTGTATAGACAAGTTTATACAGTTCAAAGTATTTTTAATAATGAAAAAACTGGTTTGAGCAGGTGTTCTCAAACTTTTGACCAGTAGTGTATGTTTTCTCCTCCATCACTGTGTGTGTCGCCCCGGTGTCCATTTCAAAGTTGACATTACAGCGGTTCAGATCGACCACGACTATTATTGGACTTGGGGGTTTCTCCTGTACAGCGAGCACATGTGCAACTTTATCGTTCTCTTCCTCTGAAGACAATAGGGGTGGTTCAGCAACTTTGTTTGCTCTGGGGCCACTAACTTTGTTGCCTGCCCACTTCTCGTTCTCTCTGACCAATGTGCAATGTGACCCCTCTTTCCGCAATGAAGACAATCAACATCTTTGAAACGACACCCCTCTGGAGGGTCTAGATCACCACAGCGATAACAGGATCGTTGTTGCGTTTTCACGTGGCTCCAACCCCCTAGGTTGTCCCTCGCCACCCCCTGGTGGGACACAGCCACCATTTTATGAACATCAGCTGACGGTTGTAAAGCCGTTGTCCCCTTCTCTGCAGCTTCCTCGGTCAATGTAATGTCCAGAACCTTTTTTCAGTTCAGGCCAGAGATGGCCAGGAGCCGCTTTTGTGTCCTTTCTGAGCCAATCCCCCAGACCAGCTGATCCCAGAGACATTCTTCCAGTGTGCCTCCAAAATCACACCGTGCCGCTTGGTGTTTCAACCTGGCTATGTAAGGGTTTAATTTTGTCATCAGCTTTCCACACACAGGACTGAAATTTGAACCTCTCTACAATCACTGAGCATTTTGGTTCGAAATGTTCATCTAAACTCTTTACAATGTTTGCGTATGACACTTCTGCTGGGTTCTTGGGTGCTATTAGGTCCCTCACCAGGCCGTAGACTACACTCCCTCCAGCTGTCAGGAGAATGGCCCTTTTTATTTTGTCCTCTTTAACCTCGTTGGCTTCAAAGTAGAAAGTCAGTTTTTCTGCATATCTGGTCCAAGACTCTAAATTAGAATCAAAACCTCAATATTTTCAAACTTTGCCATTTTATTTTTTCTTATTTTATTTTAGTTTTATCTATTTTCCTTTTATTATCCATCTTCCTTTAATTATGTCTCGTATTTGTTTGTTTGTTGTCTTTGCTGTCGTGCTTTCTTGCTTACCTCCTGCGAAAACCGTTCTGAGGCTGGCTATATATTAAGCAATATAGATTTCAGGAAAGTTCATTGAACAACGGGTGTCATGACATTCCCCTGCAGCGGGTGGCGGTAGCGGCCTTGCTCAATGGCTATTAACCGAATGCTCAGTCAAGCGAGAGAGCAGGGCTAGTCAAAGTGCTAGCATAAACGTTGCAGAAAGTGGATTAAAAAACTCACGCTTATCTCGTTTTAAATCACGGTTTCAAGGCACCCAATCTGTGAAACGGAACGTCCATCCAGTATGGAGGCAGATTTCTATCAAAAATAAACAAGCACAAAAGTATAATCCACAATTGTATTTACCATCCACACACACACACCTCTTAATTTGTGTTCGTAGATATAATCCACAATTGTATTTACCATCCACACACACACACCTCTCAATTTGTGTTTCGTAAAAATAATCCACAAGTATGTGTTTTCCATCCACACACAAACACCTCTCAACTTGTGTTTCGTAAATCATCATTTGGTTGAATGCAAAAATTATATTCACAAATGCAAATAACATTTACAGATATGTTTCCAATGTTCACATGTACAAATCAAAAGCTTGGCTTGCGAACTGGCGAATCTACATTTGCCGATCGAAGGACACGTTTGATCTGCTTGGATTTACGGACAGAATTTTGAGACAAATATTCCGCTGTTTTTCACCGTGTCGATTCACGCTCGCTTAACTTGCAATTCGTAAACTAAACTTCTTCTTCTTTGGTGCTACATAACACGGTGGTTTGTGTGTTCGGCTCATCAGCGCCACTTTTAGAACAAGTGGCCAAAATTGCACATTCTCTTAAAGAAGTGGATTCATGGTACATTTAATTAAAACAACCGAGTTTTGAGTTTATTTAAGTTGTAAAGTTAACCCCACGCTAATCTTGCGATGGCAAGTTTTTTAAACAGTCATTGCACAAAACTCCTATCAGATTGCATGTAGCTAGCTAGCTAGATTACATTACACAGGGGTAGCTCCATACACAGTAGCTACATAACTCTTTCGCCCCTCATGGAAAAGATTATGTAAAACAAACTCAACCATGTGAAGTATTGTAGCCAATTAAATAAATTTGACAGCTATTCTCACTGATACCGATGTCTCCTATGAAATCTTTTATTTGTTCAGCTAGCTAGCTAGTAGATAAGACACCTAAATTAAAATTAAAATTGCATGGAGTGCTCTCCTTATTTTAGCTCATAGTGTTGTACTTCCTAGTTCCTATCAATGTACGGACCTACCCCTGTGTAATGTAATCTAGCTAGCTAGCTACATGCAATCTGATAGGAGTTTTGTGCAATGACTTTTTAAATAACTTGCCATTGCAAGATTAGCGTGGGGTTAACTTTACAACTTAAATAAACTCAAAACTCGGTTGTTTTAATTAAATGTACCATGAATCCACTTCTTTAAGAGAATGTGCAATTTTGGCCACTTGTTCTAAAAGTGGCGTTGATGAGCCGAACACACAAACCACCGTGTTATGTAGCACCAAAGAAGAAGAAGTTTAGTTTACGAATTGCAAGTTAAGTGAGCGTGAATCGACACGGTGAAAAACAGCGGAATATTTGTCTCAAAATTCTGTCCGTAAATCCAAGCAGATCAAGCATGTCCTTCGATCGGCAAATGTAGATTCGCCAGTTCGCAAGCCAAGCTTTTGATTTGTACATGTGAACATTGGAAACATATCTGTAAATGTTATTTGCATTCTGGAATATAATTTTTGCATTCATCCAAATGATGATTTATGAAACACAAATTGAGAGGTGTTTGTGTGTGGATGGAAAACACATACTTGTGGATTATTTTTACGAAACACAAATTGAGAGGTGTGTGTGTGTGGATGGTAAATACAATTGTGGATTATATCTACGAATACAAATTAAGAGGTGTGTGTGTGTGTGTGGATGGTAAATACAATTGTGGATTATACTTTTGTGCTTGTTTATTTTTGATAGAAATCTACCTCCATAATCCAGTGCTTACACATAGCCGTCATCCACACGTTTTCTCCTCGTCGCCAGTTTGTTGTAACGTGAACTTTGGACAGAAAGACTTGGGACCATGACGGTAGGTAAAACAATCGTGACTTTATCCAGGCTTGTCCTTTTACATAGCATGCGTCACCGGGTGTGCGTCATGAATGAAACATGTAACTCCGTTACGCCCCCACTGGTTACCACAGATTCCATAACATTAATGTTGCATTTTATGCCCATACCCTGCATACAATTCAAAAATGACTTTAAAACTGGCAGACATGTAATATAAATAAATAAATAAAAAAACAAGAAGGAAAATGTGACATACTCTGAGATACATTTATGGGAGGGTGGAGGTGTTGGAGGCTAATTGGATTCTGGGGGAAAAATAGCCCTACGGGTTTGAAGGAAAAGGCTGCTCTTGATAAATCATTGTTATTGTTTCCACACAAACCGCTGACCCGGCAGACTTAGCATGTTGTTTTTCTACCGATAACTCCTCTGGTAAAATATTCATCGCTGACCTCATTTAGCAATGAAAATGAATCACATGGACAAAGCTATCATCAATACCATTCATAATAGATAAATCATTGCAGAAGCACTGTTCTAGACCTTGGCTTTTGATAAACAATTTTTAAAAAAAAATCAAACACCCAACAAAAGAAGAAGAAATGAAACCTTCCTCAAAATATTAAAATAATAAAAAATAAGTAAACAGCATATTATGTGTGGGTAAATGATGATGAAAACTGAGTTGCAGGGCTTGGTTTTCTCTTAAGAAATATTGCCTAGATTTTACCTCGTAATTAAGAACACGGGACCCTCAAAGCGGATCCATGCAGTGCATATGCCACAGTGGCCCCAAGCTTTATCCAACTTCACAACGTCTCCTGTCTACACTGAAAAGCCTTCTTCAAAAAAAATAATAAAAATCTCCAAACAGAGAGAAGCTCTTTCGTATCTGAAGAAGCACATCAAACTCCTGCAGAGAGGCGACTTTGTAACGTGCCTTTGTCAAGCTCTGAAAACGGTACTTTATTTTCCCCTAAGATGCGGACAGTGTTCCAATCTCAGTGCTCAGAAATACAACCCTAACAAGAGCTTCCTGCTCTCCTGTCTCCCTGGCACACTCTGTAATGTACACTTTGTGTATGTTTGATGGTTATGTAAATGTCATCTATACTGCATGCTAATGCACGCGATAGAGCGCACAGTGTGTCCTGTCCTGTGCGTTGATTATGGTTTGTATAGATGTGCATGTGCAGGGCTTATTCCCAAAGGATGCGCAACAAATCTCTGCTCCATTTAGCCGATTGCACTTGTCTTTTTAAGCAGCATATATTCAATTTCTGACAAATCCAATGCGCGCCGCATGAAACAATTGTCACCTAAGCAGAAGAAGTCAGATATGGATCGAATATGTCCTAGTCGGATTTTAATCGTGCCTGCAGGTAGTCCAGGTCAGTTCTGCAGATCTGAAGGCAAATGCACTCTTGGTACCTTTTCCTATCACTGGCAATTTCCGCACAAATAACATCCCATAATAAGCGTGCAGGAGTTGTGGGATACCATGTTGCAGAGCTGTTCGGATGAAGCCCTAGTATACAGGAGCCTGGAGCAGCTGCTCAGACTGGGACAGAGGGATGTAAGTTTGGGGTGTGGCCCAGGTGGAGTCACACAGTGGGACAGAGGTGTGTAAGTTTGGGGTGTGGCCCAGGTGATGTCACACAGTGGGACAAAGGTAAGTTTGGGGTGTGGCCCAGATGATGTCACACAGTAGGACAGAGGTTAAGTTTTGGGTGTGGCCCAGATGATGTCACACACTGAGACAGAGTTAAGTTTGGGGTGTGGCCCAGGTGATGTCACACAGTGGGACAGAGGTAAGTTTGGGGTGTGGCCCGGGTGATGTCACACCGTGGGACAGTGGTAAGTTTGGGGCTAGGCCGAGGTGATGTCACACAGTGGGACAGAGGTAAGTTTGGGGTGTGGCCCAGGTGATGTCACACAGAGGTAAGTTTGGGGCGTTGCCCAGGTGATGTCACACAGTGGGACAGAGGTGTGTAAGTTTTTGGTGTGGCCCAGATGATGTCACACCGTGGGACAGAGGTAAGTTTGGGGTGTGGCCCAGGTGATGTCACACCGTGGGACAGAGGTAAGTTTGGGGTGTGGCCCAGGTGATGTCACACCGTGGGACAGAGGTAAGTTTCGGGTGTGGCCCAGTTGATGTCACACCGTGAGACAGAGGTAAGTTTGGGGTGTGGCCCAGGTGATGTCACGCAGAGGTAAGTTTGGGGCGTGGCCCAGGTGATGTCACACAATGGGACAGAGGTAGGTTTTGGGCATAGCCTATGTGATGTCACACAGTGGGACAAATGTAAGTTTGGGGTGTGGCCCAGGTGATGTTACACAGTAAACAGTGGTAAGTTTGAGGTGTGGCCCAGGTGATGTCACACAGAGGTAAGTTTGGGGCGTGGCCCAGATGATGTCACACAGTGAGACAGAGGTGTGTAAGTTTGGGGTGTGACCCAGATGATGTCACACAGAGGTAAGTTTGGGGTGTGGCCCAGGTGATGTCACACAGAGGTAAGTTTGGGGTGTGGCCCAGGTGATGTCACACAGTGGAACAAATGTAAGTTTGGGGTGTGGCCCAGGTGATGTTACACAGTGGTAAGTTTGGGGCGTGGCCCAGGTGATGTCACACAGTGGGACAGAGGTAAGTTTGGGGCATGGCCCAGGTGATGTTACACAGTGAACAGTGGTAAGTTTGAGGTGTGGCCCAGGTGATGTCACACAGAGGTAAGTTTGGGGTGTGGCCCAGGTGATGTCACACAGAGGTAAGTTTGAGGCGTGGCCCAGATGATGTCACACAGTGGGACAGAGGTGTGTAAGTTTGGGGTGTGGCCCAGGTGATGTCACACAGAGGTAAATTTGGGGCGTGGCCCAGGTGATGTCACACAGAGGTAAGTTTGGGGCGTGTCCCAGGTGATGTCACACAGAGGTAAGTTTGGGGCGTGGCCCAGGTGATGTCACACAGAGGTAAGTTTGGGGCGTGGCCCAGGTGATGTCACACAGAGGTAAGTTTGGGGCGTGGCCCAGGTGATGTCACACAGAGTTAAGTTTGGGGTGTGGCCCAGGCGATGTCACACAGAGGTAAGTTTGGGGTGTGGCCCAGGTGATGTCACACAGTGGAACAAATGTAAGTTTGTGGTGTGGCCCAGGTGATGTTACACAGTGGTAAGTTTGGGGCGTGGCCCAGTTGATGTCACACAGTGGGACAGAGGTAAGTTTGTGGCATGGCCCAGGTGATGTTACACAGTGGGACAGAGGTGTGTAAGTTTGGGGTGTAGCTCTGCCGGACTCACGCAGTAGTAACAGCTCCACCCGATGGCGGTGTGGGCAGCATCTCTCATCTCCTGCAGGGTGTCTGTGCTCAGGTAGCCCATCTCCCGCAGGCAGCCATCATGGAAGACGCGGGTGCAGATCCGGCAGGGGAACAGGTCATCTGCTGTCCACACCTCGCAGATCTCGCACATCTCGTCCTTCTCCGGCTACAGGAAGAATGTCACACAATGGTATATACTAATTAAAGGGTTTCCTAATTACCCTATTTAAAACCAGTGCAACAATAGTGCTGTCACTTTAGTAACTATAGTGTGTAACAGTGTTTTGTTACATGGCAACTTTGCCGCAAGTAATGGAAACGGACTACTGTGTTTTGTACCGTGTAATTGTAACTGTAATTTTACAAACTTTCACAAGTTACAATGGGGTAGCTATGTAACAGTGTGTTACATAGTTACATATGATTTACTAAATTAATTACATTATTGTTACACTGTTATACGATCAGCCTAATATGATGTGTTACCCAGTCACCCCTTATTCATAGCATTGATGCTTTAGGCATTAGGATGAAGAGACAGACATATTCCATCTTCTCTGTCCAGACAGAAATTGAATATACTGCAATATATTGAAATACAATGTTGTATCAAGGTCACTCTGGATAAGGCAGTCTTCTGAATGCTGAAATGTAAATTTAAGAGGCAACTATGCAAAGTATTGCCACTTTCATAAATTGCAATTAATTTTTTTTTTTTTGAAAAAATGAATTGTTGTGAAATGTATTTCTTGTTAAATATATATATATACTTCCAATATATTGTGGTATTTGCCATTTTTGTAAAGATGGATCTTATCACAGCAGCAGCGCAGGGTGGCAGTGGCTGTAATCTCTCATAATGTCACAGTTCAATGCAATAGCCAACCTGCCCGTAGGCTGTCTTGGCCTTGATCCAGCATATCCCTGGAGTTATATAGAATGTCTGCGTTGCTATGGACGTCATAGCTGTGACTGTGCAGAGAGTGAGACGTGGGCTGACTCTAAACTGCTGTACTTACAGGCGGTGGGCTAGATGTGTTGCTGTGGATCTGGAAGCGGTGGAAATGTATTGTTTAAAAAGGGGCATGGCATTGTGAGGAGGTGTAAGTGCACTAACTGTATCACCCTCAACCTCGCCAGCGGCTGCCAGATTTATCACCCATGACGCCATGCTGTCCAATGGCTGATTAAACTCGACAGCCCCTTCAAGTGGCATTACACAAGCTCAATTAGACGACTCTAATGAAGAAAGGCTACCTGTATAGCCTGTGCTCACATTTAACACTGTTAATGCCAAATAAACTTTGGAAATAAGCGACCCATATTCCTTTCCATCAAATCTAAGAGACCCATAATCCTTTGCATTACAGTTTTTCTCAATTGTTTACACACTAAAATTCGTGTTATGACCCTATTAATAAAACATTAAGTTTGTTCCAAAAAATAGACAATCCATTCAAAATTATAAGCACTATTTTGCTTGTTTGAGCACAAATTTCAGTCTCTTTAACACTTTTTAAATACATTTCACACAATTTTCCTATTTTAGGCACAATTTTCAAAAAGTATATCAAATGTTTTCCCATGAAAAACACTGCCATTAAAAACTATAAACTCCAAAATCAATTAACACACACATTCTTCACAGATAAAACACTCGTTGATTTAATTATTCAATCAGCAATCAGAGCTTTAGCACAAATAAAAGGGCAAAATGTGAGCTATCCTGTATGTGGAGAACAATGGGTGACGAACATTTCGAAATGTGAATAGCTAGACCTGCTTTATTGTTATTTACAGTAACATATCAATACTCGGTCATTCCTGTACTGCAGAGTACCTAATTTATACCACTACAAGGGGAACACAGTACAGACATCATAGTGTGCACAAGCTAAGCTGGCAGTATCCGTCATGTACGTACAGAAGCCACCCCTACATGAATCAAATACGGGAGAACCTGTCCCCTCTGCAGCTCAGAGTAGCTAAGCATCTTACCAGCCTTACTGTGCTGCAGAAATTAGCTTCACAGACATTCACACAGACACACACACACATGTACATACACAGAAATACACACACACACACACACACACACACACACACACAAGATAGACCAGAGCAGCTTACTGTGAGGGTTTGTGCAGAATAACGATGAGCCAAACGCAACAAAGGAAAAAGGGATATGGTCGATATAGTCCCTGGCCATAGCCAAACAATAACACTCTTATAAAACGGGCTAGCTTCATAAACACAGGCAGAGAGGAGACTCTGAATAGCCACTACTAAATAAAATAGCGAGACAAGAAAAGGAAAAACAAGGCACCTTCAGAGCGTGACTATAACGCCCGATAACTGGTGAAATTAACAAAATAAAAATTAAACTCACACCCTCAGAAAGGAGAAAGTGGAAGCGTAGGAGAGGGAAAGAGAATAGAAAAACGAATTCCCTTGGCTTCAAGGCCAGAAAATATCTCAAGCTGCTAAACCAAAGAAATAACATTTTTTTAAACTGCTGAAAGATAAAAAATTACTAACCCTGACTTTGTGAAGGCATGAAATGATAACGAAGCATCCGGAAGCAGAAGCGAGAGGCTTAAATACCTAACAGGTAGGAAAACAGGTGAAAAGAATAATTAGCGGGGAAGAGCAAAACCCCGAGATGGAACGCAGAAAAAATCGGATAGATAACCGGTGCAGAGAGGAAGAAAACCGTATCAAACGAGGGAGAAAGCCACAACCCATGACACTCACACGCGTTGTCATATGGGGCAATGTGAGTTTCCGCCGTGATGCTCTGTTTCAAAATTGGTTCAATGAAACCATTGCTTTTTAATTTCTCAGTCATGCTAAGGGTGGCCATGTCATTACAAAAGACACTTTTCCTGCTGCTTGGCCAGAGAAAATATAATGTGTGATGCACAAGAGAATATGTGGCCTGATCAAGAGCAGAAAGCAGAATAATAATGGTAATAGTGTCTTTCATTTTTTACACCAGTGTATAATTGACTTAGTTGACTAGTGTTTATTATTTGAAGAAAAAAGTCATTTTGGGATGAAAGTGTAGGGCTTTGAAAATAGTGCTTGATTTTGAGATATGAAGTTTTGCAGAAAGAGTTGACCGTGTGGGTTTTGTGTTTATAATTTTGAGAAATGAGTTTTAATTTCAGAAAATGTGTCTAAACAATTGAAAGAAACTTTAAATATAACCCCCATCTTGTGAGGGTTCTCTGTGCCAGAGACACAGAGGGAATATTGGAGGTCCAGTTGCGACAGATACGGAATCTTTAAGTGTTCAACGAACACCACTGAAACGAACAATAACCCGTAGTGGAGAGGGAGAATAAGGAGAACACAAAATAACCTCACGAAAAAGATGAGGAACTCGATAAGCGAGCAAAACAGCCGAATAAGCAGACACGCTTATCTAACTCCGTTTGTGGAGCGGACGAACAAAGAAAATAAAACTATTAAGATTCCTTTAACTGGAATCAGGACAGTTAGAGCGCTAGTACAAGAACAAAGAAAATGGCGGAACACAGGAAAATCCGATAGATTACCGGTAAACGATAAAAACGAATAAAGCGACGCGGAGATAAGGGAAGGAAGGCAAGATCCATGACAGGACCCCCCCTCTAAGGAACGGCACCAGACGTTTCCACGACCTTATTTCTGCGGAAGTCGGTGATTAACTGAGGATCCAGGATGTTTCTCCTAGGAACCCAGCAACATTCCTCTGGGCCGTAGCCCTCCCAGTCCACAAAGAACTGCCACCCTCTGCCCACACGTCTCTCGGCCATAATGCGGCGAACAGTATACGCCGGGCCCCCTTCTAAGAGTCGGGGAGGCGAAGGTGGTCTTTCCACCGGCGCAAGTGGGCTGATGAGTACCGGTTTCAGACGGGAGACGTGAACCGTAGGGTGGATGCGCCTGGAGCGCGGCCGTCTAGCCGAGGGAGGAAGGTGAGAGACCTTGACGCGTGCGCAAACCGGACAAGCCGTGACAAACGAGCGTACGTCCCTCTCCAGACTAGGCCACCAGAAACGTCGGGACAAAAGGTCCCTAGTACGCTGAACACTGGGGTGACTGGTAAGTTGGGAGGTGTGGGCCCACTGGAGAACCCTAGACCTAAGATGAGGAGGCACGAAAAGACAGTGGGCTGGTGCCCCACCTGAGCCTGGGTCCGAGCGCAAGGCTCTCTGCACTGCTGTCTCAACCTCCCATATAACCGGGACAACTATGACATCAGTAGTACTGATAGGTTCGGAATACTCCTGAACCCCTCCTCCCGACGGCAACAGACTGGCGGAAGAACAGTGCAAGCCAAGAATGACCCAAGACCAGCGGATAAGCTGGGGACTCGATTACAAAAAATTTAATCTCCTCCGTATGATCCTGATACGGAACGCTCATGCGTATGGCGGAGGTAACGCGGGAAATGGTGCCTGTGCCTAACGGGTGGCCGTCCAGAGCCGTAAGAGGGCGAGGATGAGGTAGAGGGTGGGTGGGAATTTTGTGGGACTTGGCCCAATCGGCATCGATAAGGCATTCAACTGCCCCAAAGTCAATAAAAGCGTTGCCATTGAACTGGCAATTGTTCCAGCGTAAATTGACTGGCAGAAGGGTCCGAGGGTAATTGAACTGCAGTCCCCCTAGGCAACTCGATTCCTCTAGCGAGGACCCTCTTTTACCTGACAGCTTGGGACACTGTTCCTTTAAGTGACCCCGCCCCTTACAGTACCTACACCACAATTCACGGGACTTAGTGTCCCCTGTAACGCGCATGGAGGACCCATCGACCTGCATGGGTTCCTCCTGCTCAATATGAGATAGTGCTGGCGTGGCGGAAGAAAGGCAATTAGCTGGGCGATATCTAAACCCTTTAGAACCCCTCTCTTTCTCTCTCTCTCTAAAGCGGTTGTCTACCCGAATGGCGGTGGACACCAGAGCCCTGAAAGTAGCGGGTGGTTCAAGACCCGCGAGAGCGTCCTTTACTGGATCCGACAGGGCGTTCATAAACAGTGCACTAAGAGGCTCATCGGCCCATCCTGTCACCCCCGCAAGAGCACGAAACGCGATAGCAAACGCGGTCACGGTGTCAGAGCCCTGACGAAGACGGGTCAAACGCATAGCGGCCTCCTTGCCAAAAACGTCCTGATCAAAAACTGACACCATCTCCGCCATAATTCCCATCTGTATTATCCATGATAGGCGAATTAGCCCTGATAAGTGGGTCCGCCCATGCGAGAGCATTTCCGGTTAGGAGTGAAAGAATAAATGCTACCCGGGACTCTTGCGAATGGAAGCGTGAAGGCTGTATTTTTAAAAAAATTAGGCACTGAGTTAAAAACCCCTGACACTTTCCCGACTCTCCACTATATCGCAGCGGAAGCTGAAGCTTAGGTTCTCTAGCGCCAGGTGGAGGTGGGGGAGGAATGGGATGTGTGGGTGCTTGTGCAACTGAAGGTGGGTCGGTCATGTGAGGGTGAGTTCGGAGATTCTCTGCTAGATCCTGCAGAGCGACCGCCTGAAGGCGCATCTGTTCATGCAGAGTCTGTTGAGAAACCAGCAGAGCTCTAATACTCTCTCCCTGAGCAGCAAGGGCTGCTTCCTGTGTGACTAGGACCCTATGAAGAATGGGATCTATCGCTGGCCCCTCCCCTATGGCTTCCATGTTCTGTGAGGGTTCTCTGTGCCAGAGACACAGAGGGAATATTGGAGGTCCAGTTGCGACAGATACGGAATCTTTAAGTGTTCAACGAACACCACTGAAACGGACAATAACCTGTAGTGGAGAGGGAGAATAAGGAGAACACAAAATAACCTCACGAAAAAGATGAGGAACTCGATAAGCGAGAAAAACAACCGAATAAGCAGACATGCTTATCTAACTCCGTTTGTGGAGCGGACGAACAAAGAAAATAAAACTATTAAGATTCCTTTAACTGGAATCAGGACAGTTAGAGCGCTCGTACAAGAACAAAGGAAATAAGCGGACACGCTTATCTAACAACGTTCGAGGAGCGAACGAACAAAGAAAATAAAACTATTAAGATTCCTTTAACTGGAATCAGGACAGTTAGAGCGCTAGTACAAGAACAAAGGAAATAAGCGGACACCAGTGGCGGCTGGTGATCTAAATATAGGTTGGGGCGCTAGCATTTCTAAAAAAAAAAAAATACATCTGACTTTGACTTTAAACAGAAAAAACAAGCCACCTTGTGTCTCAGTTGCATAAGACAGTTTAATTGGCAACAGTGGAGGACAGTTTTTCAAGTAAGACATCACTGATTGTTTCTAATGGCAAACTCTACAGAAAGTGGGCACATTTGATCCCATTAATTTTTCTGATAAAATCTCAAGGCAATCTAACATTTCTGTTTTATTTGGTCTTGCTTTATAATAAAAAGGATTCCCACCAACTTTTAGACCTGGCCCACTCATATTTTGATTAATAAAGGGGTTAACATTTTTGGATATGTTGCTAATGTTACGTGGACAGAATTGACTGAACTTAGTTAACTTAACAAAACAGTTAAATATCCTTGACTGTATGTTAAAATAATGGAATGTACAGACATACAGCAAATGATTACATGACCATTTCAACATATTTATGAGTTTTTTTGTGCTTCATCAACATATGGATTGGGTTTCACAGAAAACACGGGCTTTTGCTAATGTTACATGGACAGTGTCTAACGTTAGCACAGGGAATCTCCGGGTTCGCCGAATGTACACAATGTTTACATGCATTTACACACGCATTCAACGGGCATCCCAACTTTTCGTCATTTCAACACACATTTCACCTCAAATAATGTGTAGTTTTCATAATTTCGTTTCTTGAATGAGGTGTGCGTTACATGACGCTATCGTTACTTTAGTGACAGAATATTTATTCATTAATTTCGAGAAATAAAATGAAATTTCTCTCACCCGCCGCTCCAAAATTCGTGAATCTACGATCTTAGCGCAGGCACACAAATACGATGGGAATCACTTCCGCGTTAAATAAAAGTGGATCTCGCAATGTAATACTCGCGAACGTTACTGATTGGTCACGGACAGAAATAACGTTAGCCTTACAATCGGGTTTCTATAAACCTATACAATTGGATTAGCAAAATTCTTCCCGATCATAACAACAAAGGGTTTAATTGAGTTACTTCCTGTGCATTTTAATAGTTACTAAATCCACCGAATCATGTACAGAGAGGGGTATAGCTAACGTTACTGTGATGGACAGAATGAACAGTAACATTCGCAACTGGAATTAAGCATTGTTTTGAATGTGTGGGATATTTTTCTGTCCACTTCCGATGTATTTTCTGAAATAAAATCCTTCTAACTTAAAAAGAACAAATCTGACAACAATGTGATTGCTTATGCAGTTACTTTATTATAATTTCTATCAAACAGAACAATATATTTTTAGAAAATGCCAGGATTTTTTAAAAAACCTTTGATTTGTTTGTAGCATACATTATGTGCCCACTTTCACACACAAGTTGTTCAGCAATGCTAAGCCTGCCAAAAAAGTTTCAAAGCTTCATACTGTTGTCAAGATGGCTGCGGCTACTTTCATGCCGTTTGCACTTTTCAGCAAGATGTTTTAGGTCTCGTACCCCCGTCGTTGTCCACAATGGTTCGGTGCCAGCACTTTGAAATAGCAAGCAGGGAAAGCAATATAACGCATTACTCACAGCACATCCAGCTAGCCAACTCCGTTTGTCATAACACGAGCGAGAGAAGCCCCGGGTATAAGCACGACCGCGATCACTTGTTTGCTGTTGAATGTGCAAATCTGGTCGCTCTGGTCCAAGTTCCTTTACTCTTTTCTTTTCTTCCAATGAACGCCTTGAGAAAGGTTCTTTTTGCAAAGAAATAACCGAATTTTCTTTGCTTTCTGTTCCACTTGAAGAAGCCATTTCGAATTATCTCTCTCGCTTGGTCTAGATCTACTTGAATGAATGCGTAGCAGCCGACTGAACCTAGCCGTAGTACTTGCGCACTCGCAGTGATATCCTGCTAGATGCCGGCTGGGCGTGATAAACATGCCTTAAATCCAATCAAATAATATCATAAACCATGAGGACTAATCAGAAAAGGGTAGGATAGTCCGGGGCGCACAGGCCTGCGCCCGGGGAACTACTTTTTTGGCCGCGAATCAGGTAGCAGAATCAGAGGGCTCGCCTGAAAATGAATGAGTGCTCTGATTCACCATAACGTTACCGGCGCCCCGCAGACCCCTGAACATGCATATGTAATGTATTAAACTTTAGACAACGCAAGGCCAACATATAACATGTTTAAGCTACTAAAAAATTAAATAATAATAAAAAATAATAATAAAAAAGAATAATTTTAAGCTACTAAAAAATTAAATAATAATAAAAAAGAATAATTTTTTTTAAACTTTTTTTTAAATTTGTATGTGGGGGAGGGGGGGCGGCGCCCCAGCGCCCTCTATAGGCCGGCCGCCACTGGCGGACACGCTTATCTAACAACGTTCGAGGAGCGAACGAACAAAGAAAATAAAACTATTAAGATTCCTTGAACTGGAATCAGGACAGTTAGAGCGCTCGTACAAGAACAAAGGAAATAAGCGGACACGCTTATCTAACTCCGTTTGTGGAGCGAACAAACAAAGAAAATAAAACTATTAAGATTCCTTTAACTGGAATCAGGACAGTTAGAGCGCTAGTACAAGAACAAAGGAAATAAGCGGACACGCTTATCTAACAACGTTCGAGGAGCGAACGAACAAAGAAAATAAAACTATTAAGATTCCTTTAACTGGAATCAGGACAGTTAGAGCGCTCGTACAAGAACAAAGGAAATAAGCGGATACGCTTATCTAACAACGTTCGAGGAGCGAAACGAACAAAAACCGAGAACTCATAAAACCCTAACTTCTTGGGTAAGAGCACTCGTAAGTCCGAGTATAAAACGAAAGAAAATGAGAAAGCCTCTGCTCTGTAATGAGAGTGAAAAGAAACTTGCTTCTCTTTCTAAACCCTATCTTTCTAAACCCTTTCTTTTTTAAACTAGCTTTCTACTAATTTCCTATACCTCTTTACTGGCTCGAATGTTAAGTGGAATAACATGGAAGCAACGAGAGAGGCAGGAAGCGGAGTATAAGTAGTCAACGGAAATTAATAACAGGTGAACTTACTAATGACGAGGCGAAAGCAAAACCTGTGGCGGAACACAGGAAAATCCGATAGATTACCGGTAAACGATAAAAACGAATAAAGCGACGCGGAGATAAGGGAAGGAAGGCAAGATCCATGACACATCTACCCAAAACCTGGGCCCACACACTAGTGACACATTAGCCTGGCTTGTCAGGCTCATAACTTTATGTTAATCTGAAGGTAAGCTACAACTCTGATGTGAGTTGACTTTGACGAATTACAGGGTCATGTAGGCAGACTCCAACTGGATGAGGCGGTTCAAGACACAACCACTAACCACTAACACACAACCGCTTATAATGCAACTTCAACTGAAATTTTGTAGAACCAGTCAAATTGCAGAAAACTCACTCAGCATTTTGTTAGGTGAGGTACAGTGGTGAAGTAAGGAATTGCTGCACTGAACTTTAATTGTTTTAGTTATTATATAGGTCTAAACTGATGATACATTATGTAAGCTGTGGGGGTCAGGATGTGGGAAAAACTTCAAAATAGAACCCTAACTAAATGTACACAATAAATGCAGCTTTGTGTATTTTGTGGGTGTGTGTGTGTGTGTGTGTGTGTGTGTGTGTGTGTGTGTGTGTGTGTGTGCACATGTGTATGTGTGTGTCTGTGTGTGTGTGTGTGTGTGTGTGTGTGAATATGTGTGTGTATGTGTTTGTGTCTGTGTGTGTGTGTGTCTATCTGTGTGTTTACTTTGTATGGGTGTTTTCAGATAGTACTGATGTTGCCTGTCACAGTGACACTTTCATTAAACAAACTGATCCATCTCTGAATGTCAGCTCAGCCCTGCCTCTCGGGTACCGGAAGAGGGGTGACAACAGCAGGCTGTCGATAACATCTCTGCCTACGTCTCAACAGAGGGACGTGAAGGGAGTCCTGTGGAGGCAGCCTGAAATATTTACAGCCGTTTCCGCCAAAAACAACAACACCAAAAAACCACGTCATTTCATGTGGATCGTGTTTTGAAAAGTCTGAAAATAGATCAGCTTTGTTCCATTTTAACTCCTTTCTAGGACTGATACATTTCTCACAGCAAAACGTTGATCGCAAACTCAACCCATCTCCCCAAGGGAAAGCCTGTCAAATCTCTCTCAGTATATCCCAACAAATCTCACCATTCCCCATAAGCTCAACAGCAATGCTTCACAGTACAAGAACACTATGTCCCGGCTGCACGGGAGTTATGACAGCAAGAACCATGACAAGAGTCCTCAGACAGCCTTTCTTCGGCCTGGGGAGGGAGGGGAAGCTAAAGTCAAAACGGAAAGGACAATGAGGATTTCTTTAATTCTTCCCTGCCGTGGTTGTGTCCCTGAACTGTCTCTGTCCCTGAATTCAGCCTCTAGGCATTTCAATACTTAATTTTCCTACAACCTGGCCTCATCAGCTGAAATACATTTTGAGTACAAATTCAAGCCTCTGTATCACACCAACTGAATACAAATGACCAATGACAGTCTGGTTTCATGCCCATCGTGACATTACTGTCAGGCATCAATCTATCATCAGGAAGGTTCAGGGTCCAGATTTTTTAAACTTACGATATTCACATATACGTATATGTGATATTCACATTAAATAATGTGTAATAGGTCAATGTTTGACCATAGTGACCCCAAGGGATGGACCCACATAGCTCTTGGACATTTCAGCTCAATCACACACCACTGGTGTAAATTTTACACCATAGGGTGTTAAACATATACCACCATTTTTGCTGTGCAGGTCCCATCCAACCCACCTGCTCTCTCTGCCGCAGGTCAATATCTAAGGGTTGGTCATCATTGATGTCCCTCTTGGGCCGGACGAATGCCAGAGGGGTGAGCTGATTGGCACGGTCCAGGTCTTCAGGCTCCACCCCTTTCCCATCCCGCAGGCGGGACCAAGCCTCTTGGTTGATCCTGCAGTCCTCCCTCTGTTGGGCTGATGCATGCTGGGAAGTGGAGGCGCATGCATTGCCATTGTCCTCCTTCTGCGCCTCCTCTTTCTCCTTCTCCTCCTCCTTGCGTGGACCCGCCGCCTCCGCCTCAGCGGGCGTATCCCCCGACTCGATGGGCTCCTCGGGAGGCTGGGCTGGAGATGGGCGGTCTTTCAGCCCCTCCTTGAAGGCGGAGACCACCACACTGCACTTCTGCACCTTTTCAACCTGCTGCTTCTTGGACATCAACACGCCCATGTCTGCAGAGAGAAGAGCTGTGTAAGTGCACTCATTAACATTCATACACACACACACACACACACACACACACACAAGCGATCTTAGGGAAAACATAAGAAATAATGATGATTTAATAATAAAGAAGTAAGCAAGTAAGCAAAGTTTTAGTGATGATGGCCAGTGGAGATGTTACTTTACATTAGCAACTTCATAAAGGCTGTTGGGCCCATCACACACACACACACACACACACACACACACACACACGCACACACACAAGAACACAGAAAAAACTGTTATTTCACATTCAGGCTCTATCCATATGCTGTAGGAGGAACATTCCCAGATCTAATAAGCAGAAACGTTGAAAGCTCCACAAACAAACACAATCCAGGAGAATGTTATTTGCTAGATCCTATTCGAGTTTATTGAACAGATTGTGTTGTTAGCTTGAGCAAGGATTCAGAGAAGGCATTCTTTTAGAAGTACACAAACACACTTTCTTGGGCAAAAAAGTTTCACTCCAAGGCACACATCCCATTTGAGCTAATTGTTCATTTGCTGAACTGTCTGATTCTGGCTGCCTTGTCCACATCTGCGAAACAGAAACTAGGGAACAGGGAACGGCTATGAATCATGATCTCCCATTGGACTGCGGCAAGTCAGTGCTTAGCAGGGAGCTGTCCATAGTTCTGGAAGGCTTCATATTACAGGCTCAAGCTAAACTGTCAGGGTCCATTGCAGGCAGTGTACAGTATGTCTAATGCAATCATGTGAGAACTGGGAAAATAACTCAACCTCACCCAATAGAAAAAAAAGAGTATTTTACAAACACAACACAGATGACAGATAAGACCATTTTAAAAAAGCTCTCACCCCCTACGTTTATTCTTCTTACATGAATGTATCTTTACATGGTCATAAAATGGAAGAATTTGTTGCATTGTAAGGTGCGGGGGGTTGGGAGGAAGAAACGCTAGTTTGCATATGACCAAATGCTCACATACAGCAATACGTATGAAAACAGATGCGCACACGCACGCATTTATATTCAGAAGGTGCATATTATGCACACATCACATCAAAACCTTTGAATTAATTTAATCTCAGAATTTGCTTTAAATGGCTGCCATTTCTGACCTTTCCATATCAATAGTGCCCTTAAGTGTCTGAAACAGCCTGCAGCTCCTTCACTGCGCCTTAAAAATGCAGTTGTGTTTAACAGGCCAGAACCAATTAAACTGCAAAAGTGTGCAAATGTTGAGCGAGCAGTCAGACTGAGCGGTGATAATGCATGACTCCTAGAGAACATCTGCACACTGTACAGCTCAGACATGCCCACACACACATACACACACACACACACACACACACACATACACACGTATACATACACACATGTATAAAGACATAGACACGTGAATGCGCACACACCCAAACATACACGTAGACACACACAAATGCACACAAACACATACACGTGCACAAATTAATAAGATCAAAAGCACGCCCACACGATTATCCATACACCCACAAGCGTATGAGATAAGCGGACACATTTAAGCAAGAATACGTGCCCATGCATGCATGTAATAAACAGAGCGATGGGGTGTTGATGTGACAGATGCTGGGAGTTTGCTTTAGCAGGCCGGGGAGGAGAGCGCGGGATGGACGCTTTGTGAAAACTGCATGTGAGAATTAGCAGGCCTCTCTCGCTCTTTTCTCCAGCAGACACACTGAGGAGCATCTAAATGTTATCTCCCTCTGCAGCTCCTGTTTGCTCTCCATAGCTCTGAAGGACACTGCATAGAGCCTGTGTGTGTGTGTGTGTGTGTGTGTGTGTGTGTGTGTGTGTGCGCGTGTGTGCGCGTGTGTGCGCGCGTGTGTGCGCGCGTGTGTGTGTGTGTGTGTTTGTAAAAAAGGCATCCCTGCTCCAGATCTTCTCGCACCAAAAAGAGCTACGAGACGCACATTCTCTCCCTCTCTCGCCCCACCTCATCATAGCAGCAATTTCCCCTGGGGGAAGGAATATGTCGTCGCACCAGACTCTGCTTAATTACGACGCAGAACAGGAATAGCTAAGTGCTACGAGTTCGGAGACAGGGAGAAAAAAAGTATCAAGTTATTCCCCTGTCAATTAAACCCCATCCCCGGTCAACTTCCATGGCTAGACTAGTCCCTATTCCACTTCCTAGATCTCTGCCAGAGGATAAAATGGCAGAACATTCTCAGAAATGCAAGTCATTGTTCTAATTGATTTTGATCACAGTAAAGGCTCCCTCCTAACCACGAGCACAATGGCGTATTTCTTCAAAGGGCTGAGTCTGTAGTGCACGGCCTCCCATGGTGAGCCAGGCTAGTTTGACGGACCATCGTAAACACAGCCTGTAAACGCAACAAAGAAAATATCTGAATCCAGAGTCGATTTTCTGTAAACGTGTGCTTGGAAATGTGAGCATGAAAATGACGCGCATACTTAAAAACCATGGACAAAGAAGAAGGATTAAAAAGCATGCGGTTGTTGTTGGCTTAATGGGCGGTGTCACTGCGGAGAGAAATAATCGTCATTCCAGAGAGAATAGAAATGCTATAGACAATATTCAGACCCCATTGATCAGGAACATTGCTTCATTGTAGATCCCTGCTGCTGAAACGGAGCAGGTCAGACCTTTGAAAGCACTTTGCTTGTGCAGAGCAAGTTTATAAACAACACAAACAAGAACAACTATAATAATAATAGTAATTATTATTATTATTATTTGTATTACATGTTGACTGCTGAAATTCAATACTGCATATCTATCTGAAATATTGGAATAATTGCCAGGTTTTTGTTCCATAATCGCATTCAGAATTAACATTTTGATAATAGTACACAGCAAAAATGCCAGTGTAAATGTAACACTGCTGGTGTACATTTAACACTGTAGGGTGTTTATATGAGTCCATGGACAGTGTTAAATGTACACCGTAATTTTTACAGTGTAATAACACCAGTGTAAACCAAATGCATAGAATGGAATGGAAAATGGTCTCTTGGAGACGAAATTCAGTAGAGGTGCATTGTGGGTATTGGAAATAATTTGATACAGCATTAGACTTGGAAGTATCATTCTGTGTCTAGGGAAATGGACACACATTACTGCTCTTTTGTGTTAATATAGAGACAAAGATGATTGATACTTTTTTTTTTTTTGAAGCACAGTTGTGAAATTGAAGTGAAGCTCTGGTTTCAAAATGCCTGAGCGGCTAAATTGAACTTGACACAAATGGGTCAGCTGCTCAAATGTACACCGTGGGGACCTGTGACACACTGATGTTTTCTGGCAAGGAAGTGCATTGAAAAAATCATGCAATTATCAATTAAATATTTTTATACAATATTTTCAATATTCAATATTATTTACTAGCAGGTGCGTCCCATTGCAAATTATTTCCTTCACTGCTCTCCATGGCGATTGTGATTATGTTCTTGCACTGTTGTAATAACTGTTATATTTGTTTGAGTGTGTGTGTGTGTGTGTGTGTGTGTGTGTGTGTGTGTGTGTGTGTGTGTGTGTGGACACATACATGGGTTTATAAGTTTGTGCTGCTATATTCAGCCTTGTTTATGACACACATATGACAATTGGCTATTTTACAAGTCCAGACAAAGACTCCTATACCGTAAAATGCACATGATATAATATTTAAGAGTTATGCAGCTCAGACAACCTTTTTCTCAAGTTCTGCTCTGATCATGTGGAGAACAGATTAATAATGTTTTTCTGGAGACACACGGACAAGCCACACTCTGTCAAGAAGGACATACTGGTCTTGGTGTAATGATGCCACGTATTCTATGATGCTATCACAGTTTGTGATTTAGGCTACCTCGAGACTCCATCTTATAATGGCAGGTGTATCTTATAGGGATTGACAGTTCCAGCGATAAGTTTGGCACTGTGACACCAGGCCCTGACAGGTTTATCAATTATAACTATACCAATACCACATGAGTCCCTGAATAGAGTAACACAGTTGTTTTCTTATGGAAGTCAGAATTTGCCAACCTCCAAAGCAAACTCTCAGGAGTGGAGGTAGCCTTGTGTGGAAGAGTTTTTGGAAAGAAAAAAAATGCACATCCAGGTCAGAAAACTGGCTTCTTTCTGAAACTAACAAGACGTTTGCCCGAAAGCGATGCGTGGCTATAGAGAAAATTTGTGCAAATAGGCTTCATGGGCGTGAAAAAAGCCCAGGTTTTCTCGATCATTCCTTCGGTGTCATGTGCGCTTCTAGAGTCGAAGAACGCTAAAAACGTCCGTGGAAGAACCCCGGTGCTTCAATGAATCTGCAGTCCCCCGTGAACACTTTCCGATTTATCTGTCTCATTTAAAATGGCAAAGCCAGCTGGGAATCCTGCCATATGAGGGCATGAGGCTTCAGTTATTGACTAGCAGGTGCGTCCCATTACAAATGATTTCCTTCACTGCTCTCCATGGCGATCGTGATTAGGTTCTTGCACTGTTGTAATAACTGTGATGTGCTGCGTGCGCGCAGTTCTTTATTTTTATTTATTTTATTTATGTTTGCTTTGCTCCATCGATAGCATCTCCCATCAAAACGTATCCAGAGACAAATCCCTTGCTATCTGCGAAACCTCATTACAGTGGTGTGATTTTCTATATGCGTTTAATTCGTCAACTTTACCACCACAGTCATCTGATCATGTCTACTCATAAAGAGCGTAGCTGAGACATTTTAGAGTTTTCACTCCAAAGTACCCGAAGTATTTGCCTGCGGCGTACCGTCTGAGTTTTCTGTGATTTCTTTCCGTCCAGCACTCTAGTTGGAAACAATTAATACATTGCACTAAACAGAGACCTAATAGCTAAAGAGCTGCTTGGCATATTTTGGATCCAGTCCAAATAAACGCTTGTTAAAATAGTATAACTAATGAATTACACATGGACAAAACAATAAATCAAATAGGCTTTCTTGGAAATATAGCTCAGAGTAATTAGTCTACTACATCAATTATATAGTAGTATCAATGTCACTTCAAGCATCGTTTTTTTAAATTTATAAACACATACACTCTCTTTCACACACACACACACACACACACACACACACAAAACAGAGCAAAATTATAGACTACTGTACAGCCCGAGTGCCGTTTTCCCCTTACACGCCAATGAAAGCTAACATAATAAACAATAGGGCACATACATATAAGAGATGTTGGAGGGCAAGACATATACATTTAAATATATCGTGCAGAAGGAGACCAATTTAGGTGCTCTGCGCGCTGTAGCACTTCCCAACCAACGAGGTACGAAGAGCACATAATCAGTGCCTTTTGAGGGAGCTATAGCGCAGGAGCACTGACTGTTCCGCACGGTACTGGCATAGCGATCGCGGGAGGACTTTATCCCGAGGGGGACGAGGGATACTGTGGGATGTACCAGGTTGAGTGTATCCCAGAGATGTTATCAACAAACCAACTTCAGTATTTTGGGCAAATATGTGACCACGTCAGAGCCGTGGTTAATGATTGATTATACAAGACCAAAACATAAATATTTGCAACAGCGAAAGCGCTAAAACGCGTAACCTGCTGGGCTCAAAACCTAGTGTCATTATCCCTTTCGTGGGTAGATGTGGTCTAAGCAAATTATTTTTTTCTGATGTATTGTTTATAGCTTCAACTTTGCCTCCACGTTGAAGATTTAACTAGACTGGTTCACTAAGTTCACTGGTTGATTCTAGATTTTGGCACTTCCAGTAGAATCGTTGTTTGCAAAGACATGTGCTTTGAAGAAACGGGTGGGGTTGGTCATGCAATATATCCATCATATCTAACCTTGGCTCTATATTAGACATTTAAATATATTAAAAAACGGCAGGTAAACGAACACTATTCAAAAAGAATGTGGCCACCATATGATTTGGGGGAACGCACACGCACACACAGAATATTTTGCATTATGTGCAAACAAGCCTGATCATTATAGCCAACTATATTTTGATAAAATCGAATAGGTAATGCTGCGGTCGTGACCCCAACACCTTCTAGACTCAACGTGTTACTGCCATGTAGTAAACGAGGCGGCCCGTATAGCCAAGGTTTATTACATTTGAGTTTGAAAGCAAACATACTTCCTCAACATTTCTGCGCATTATATTGTTTCTGATCATCCGTGTTAATAAACATATTTGCATCGTTCCATAGACTCATTTGGATAAATTGCTGGATTTCATTTTGCCCATTTCATCAAATCTTGACAATAGCGAAGTACCCAGATCAAAATAGAATTTAGAAAGATAAATCATTGTTAGTAGCCTACATCGCGGTTGTGAGTTTGAAATCGCTTGCGAAGACTGAAAAACTCCACGAGCCCACACCCACTGAAAACGCTGACCTAAATTGGACTGGTATGGAACGCACTGCTCGCGCTCCAGAAAAAAAGCCCTCCACCCAGTCAGTCCACGCACGATGCAGAAAAGGGGTCCAAACCTAACTGAATGTAGCATGTCTGTCTGTTGTCCGAGGGAAAGGTCTAAACGGTGTAGCCCTGAATCATTCAACGTGCAAAACACCAGCATTTAAAATGTTATAATGCACAGGTTTAAGAATACGAATTATTGAATTTTCATTTATGCCCATTACTATTTTTTGTAACTTGATAGTTGTGTTAAACGCAAGCCGCTGACATTGAAGGTCTGTAGGTTTCCACAGAACAGCTATATTTATAGTGAACGCAGTCCTACCTGGGATGGGTTCTGACTTCGCTCCTTGAGTCACGGCTGTCTTTTCCAGTATTTTTTTAGAGGCGTCCACACAGCATGGCCAGTCTCCCCTCTGCTTCTAACAATATGCGTAGTATATTTTGTAGCACGTCACAACCCAACCGAGAAAAAAATTACATTAAAAAACTCGAGACATGCAGCGGTCAATGGAGCAAGAGTGCAGTCCTTGCGCTCGGTCTTGACTGCACAGTCGGAGCGCAGGCTTGGACAGCTCCGGTGCTGAAATCCCGCTCCCAACGGTGCGAATGGGCGGCGGTCTTGTCAGGACGATTCAAGTTAATAAAACAAACATAAAACAGAATTGCGGGGGGAAAGAAAAATCAAGAAACAAACTTGTTTATTTTATCAGAATAACAATCTGATCTTTGTTTGTTATTTTGTAATGCCACTGACACTGGCCGATATGGACAAATCCAAAACAAGGAAACGCTCTAAGTTTCTCAGCAGACGACACTGGATCTGGAATGCGAGACGTCTTCGTTGGACTGGGAGTAGAACAAGGTGGTGGTGGGAGGGAGGGGGCAAGTGACGTTACTCTCGGGAAACACCAATAACAATTCAGAGTAGTTGGTGGAATGCATCATTTCAGCATTACATACAGGGTATGGGAGGAGGGCGGCATAAAGAGATCAGTATAAAACGTGGCCGTAGATGTCTTCTCTTCGACTTCTCATAAGCACTACATAAGCATTTAAAATAAACGGTGCCAGAGACCAGAGAGCACATACGGTTTCATCGACAATTATTTGTCTCGTGGGCATATTCTACATTCTAAAAAATGTATGTACAAAAGTAAACGTAACAAATGTAGTTGGAATGTGTGTATGTGTGTGTTTGTGACTGTGTGTGTGTGTGTGTGTGTGTGTGTGTGTGTGTGTGTGATATACAACTACTTATAGAAAACAAAGGTTTTCTATAAATATGTCTTGTATAAAAACTACTGCAGATAATTAAGCAATTTTTAATTGTACATGTAACCCACTGCAAGCTGTCAAATAATGTGAAACTGAAATTATGGCCTGAACACCTAATCACTAATTTCCCATAAAGTAAAAAGCAACACGCTTACGAGTGTTAGGTATTCCACATTATTTATGTCATGGAATTAAAAATTGAACACATGTCGATGTCCCTGTATTTGTGTGGTTGGAGGTTGTGAATGTGCGTATGCAAATGAGTGATAAACCAGTGATATGTTTAAATTAATTAGAACATTAAACCCCAGAAAATGAAATGGTTTGATCAATTTTTTATGAAAATAATAAATGATAAATAATGAATACGTTCCAAAACAATTACACACACACTGACAATTTATTATTAGTGTGTATAGTGTGGAATTATAATCCCTTTGCAACCTCACTTGGAACAGGAAACACATTCACCCCACAGTTTATATTTATTTATTCGTCTTCCCCTTTCACACAACTTGATAGCCAATCTAAACAACTTGGAACTAACATTATCCTATGGGAGATTTTGGACCAACGTGTTAGACAGCGCTCTCTACCACCATCATCAAAATAGATTTTGCCCAACACCTTACTAAGACACTTTACGTTGCCTTTTCCGATAAATGCATCACCCGTCTGTATATTGCTGTGATGTTCTGAGAAGGACCCAAACGCAGACCACAGGTAGCAGGCAAAAACGTAATTTATTCACAGTCAAAGATCAGTAGCCTGGTAATCAGAGTTGAGACGGTACAAAATCGAAATCCAAAATAGTAAAAATAAACGTAGCCAGAGTCAAAAAACCAGAAAGACACAGCAAACAAAACAGAAGGAGAAGGGAGGCTCGAAGCCATACAGAAGGGTTGTCTCAAGAATCTCAAATAACACATGCTTACAAAAACATCGGCACAGAGAATTGATCAACGTTCTGACAGAGATTACAAGTGGAAGGCAGACGATATAGACCAGGAAAGTAATGACACAAAAAGGAATCAAGTGTGGGTGGGAGGAGTAAGAAGCTAGGCACAGGTGAACACAATAGGAAACAATAATTCAATAACGAGGGGGAACAGAAGACACGGACTGGAATGCATGCAAACACATAGATAACACACAGCCTGGGATTAGCAGGTAAACGAGTGCACAGCACGAGGGGTGGATTCTGAAAGTGGATACAGCTGAAGAGAGTTTAAAGAATAACGATGAATAGAGCAGAGATAGAAAAGCTAAGGGAGAATGACAGCTGCAGTGCGGAGCAAGAGAGTGATTAGTAATTAAGTGACGTTAGTACAAAATTCTAAATCTCCTACGTTAGTAAATGTGATTCGTTAGTTATAAACATCGAAGAAAAAGTTTAGAAATTTGTGTTTGGTAGATTATTTCTCTATTTTAACAATGCTTCTTGGCAATACATTTTATACCGTTGGAAAGCCTGTTTATTTCCCTTTTAAATGGTGCCCCATTTGTAAGGAACATGCATTTGTGGGATGAGCAGCACAGCTGAGTATGTGGGTTGCGCCCATGAAAAATTTGCCAAATCTTCTCTGCCAATGCCAAACAGCTTATTCTGCTCTTGCTATTGACTCTTGTTTTGAGCTTCCGGTACCCCCAGGTGCTGACAATCAGGTGCCTGATTGGCACCTGATTGGCAGCACCTGTGAGCATGGGCCCTGCTACAGTGGTCAATTGGTGTCTGCTCCAAGAATCCGCATGCCACGTTTGTCTGATCTCGATAAGGCCCGTGCGATAGGGCAACTTCAAGCTGGTGTTCCGCAAAAGCAAGTTGCGGCATTATTTGGAGTGAGCCCTAGTACCATCTCCAAACTGACGGCCAAGTTCCATGAAACGTGGGATGTCAGAGACAGACCGCGAAGTGGGCGTCCCAAGAAGACGACACCCCAAGAAGACCGGTTCCTCACCCTTTCAGCACTTAGGAACCGTAGGCTGTCTTCTACAGATTTGCAGTCAAGGTTTGCAGGACGATATGGCACACGGCTCTCGGCCCAGACAATCCGGAACAGACTGCACACAGCCAATCTCCGGGCTCATAGGGCTGCCAGGAGGCCTGCCATGACTGCCCTTCACCGTCAGGCCCGTTTGCGCTGGTGTCGGCAACACCTGCACTGGAACCTGAACATGTGGAGGAACGTTATGTTCAGCGATGAGTCCAGATTCTGCCTACGGAAGTTGGATCGTAGGGTCAAAGTGTGGAGAAGACGGGGAGAACGCTATGCTGATTGCTGCACCGATAGAGTAACACCTTTTGGTGGAGGCAGTGTGATGGTGTGGGGCGGCATCTCCATCACTGGAAAAACGAGGCTTGTCATCATTGGAGGCAATCTCAATGCAGAGAGATATCGAGATGAGATTCTGCAACCAGTGGCAATACCATATCTCCACAGTCTGGAACCGAACTCCATCCTCCAAGATGACAACACTCGCCCCCACAGAGCAGGGTTTATCAGAGACTACCTCCAGAATTTGGGAGTAGAGAGAATGGAATGGCCTGCCAACAGTCCTCAACCCAATTGAACACTTGTGGGATCAGCTTGGGCTGTTCGTGCTAGGTGACCAACACAACCACGTTGGCTAACTTGCAACAAATCCTGGTTGAGGAGTGGAATGCCATCCCACAGCAGTGTGTGACCACGCTGGTGACCAGCATGAGGAGGAGGTGCCAGGCTGTTGTGGCTGTCTATGGATCTTCCACATGCTACTGAGGCTCCTGACTGTTTGTTAAATTAATAAATTGTAAAATTGCCAATATGTCTTGTTTCTTCCTTGTTACTGATAGACTTCAATCATCCAATCCACCAAACAACACCAAACAAGAGTCACTAGCAACAGCAGAATAAGCTGTTTGGCATTGGCAGAGAAGATTTGGCAAATTTTACATGGGTGCAACCCACATACTCAGCTGTGCTGCTCATCGCACAAATGTATGTTCCTTACAAATGGGGCACCATTTAAAAGGGAAATAAACAGGCTTTCCAACGGTATAAAATGTATTGCCAAGAAGCATTGTTACAACAGAGAAATAATTTACCAAACACAAATTTCCGAACTTTTTGTTTGATGTTTATATACACATTAATCTATTAGTTATTGTTAGTATATAAATATAAACACACAGTTGGATTAGTATATGTACAATAATAATTAGTTAAGAAGAAAAGAAAACGAGACTTGAAATACAGGGGAAAACCCGCATGTACCGAAATGTGCAAACACGAATACAGGAAGTGGATTCTAGGATAACATAGAAACGTAAACAGACAAGGGAATTGAAGTGAAGTGTCAAATGAGAACGTAACCAGTAATACTAATGAACACAAACAAACACATGCAAGAAAAATAATAAAGTAACAGAAAATAAACAGAACATAATACACAAACAAACAGAACCATAACAATTGCCAAAGCATAAAATATATCAACAACTAATCATAGTAACAATGCAAAAAACAACAAAAATCAAATCAAAAGTAAAAATAGTTGTATAACATTTATGAACTGTTAAATATAATTATTAAATTACATTTTTTTTCCAATATATAATGATATACAGCATGGATATTCAAATATGGACCTCAAATCCAACTCTGGCCCTGATTTTCTTATTCCCAGGTAATTAACTGAACAATTAGTGCTTTTGATTGGCCAGACTGTCTTCACACCTGACTCCCAGGTAAAGGGAGGGTAGAAAATCAGCAGGTCTCGGACATCGAGGGCAGTGATTTGAATACCAGGAATACACAGTATATTGGAATATATAGTATATATAATAATGGCTCTCTCTCTCTCTCTCTCTCTCGCTCTCTCTTTCTCTCTCTCTCGCTCTCTTTCGCTCTCTCTCGTACTGAGATGCAAGGCACATACACCGACATTCATTTTTTGTCATTTATCATTTCCAGTCTTTGCCAGTGATTTCTTTGTTTTAATTGGAAGAGTTTCACATATTGGGGCATCGCACTGTTAAGCTAAGCTGCAATTCTGTTAAGAAGCACAATGAGCCTGGGATGCTTCAGTCTACCGCGTTCAGTTTCTCAGATCACATTAATGTCGGCTCTTACCTTCAAACTGCTGCAAATAGATGAAGAGATAGAACACTAAGTTTGGGACCTTAGGGATTAGTAGGTACATAGTAAAAACTACTTTAAAGAATTTGCAATTTTTCATAAAAATGTATATTTCTTCTACCATTTTTAACTCCATGATTTTCAAATAATAATAATAACCATTCATATTATCCTGATAATCATAATAATACTAATCAGCATCCTATCAATATTGATTAAGGGGGTCATAAAACTCAAATGATGTCAGGCATAGATCGCCTTCCCTTTGCTTTATTGGCCACATAAGTAGATATTAAATGGCATGTACAGCCAGAAACAATCTATAGAATCCCTCCATCAGGAATTGCAATGATTCTGCTGACCTTTGCAATGCAATAATTAATTGGCCTAATGGCCACTCACCTCTGTGTGGCAGCATTAGCCAATCAGAAAGCACACGGCTAATGATGGTTTTCTGAAATCACACCACCGTCGGCGAGTGTGCGAGCCAGCTTTAATAGAAAATGTCTGAGGCCGATATTTCACACAATCCAGTGAAACAGCATTTTTGTATTTATGATGAAATTATTTCTCACCACGAGAGGGCAAAACCTTTTTTTGAAAAAAAGGTGTCATGGATCTTACCTTTCTTCCCTTATCTCCGCGTCGCTTTATTCGTTTTTATCGTTTACCGGTAATCTATCGGATTTTCCTGTGTTCCGCCACGGGTTTTGCTTTCGCCTCGTCATTAGTGAGTTCACCTGGCATTTATTTCCGCTCACTATTTATACCCCGCTTCCGGCCTCTCTCGTTGCTTCCATGTTATTTCACATGACATTCGAGCCGGTAAAAAAAAGGGTATAGGAAGTTGTATTGCTATCGACCGCTTTGATTAGCAACGCGGGACTTGTTAGCAGTACAACCTTAGAAAGAAAGCAGTTCTCGTTAATACGCTCTTATTTCAGAGCAGAGGTTTTCGTTTTCTTTTGTTTTTCAACTCTAACCTACGAGTGTCTCACCCAAAGTTTTTGGGGTCTTTTCAGTTCGCTGTTTTTGTTGTTTCACTCCACAAACGGGAGTTAGATAAGCGTTATTGCTTATATCTTTGTTTTGCTCGATTATCGAGCTCCTCGTTTTTATTGCGAGGTTTGTGTTCTTTTATTTTATTTGTTTCTCCACTACGGATCATTGTCCGTTCTAGTGGTGTTCTTCGGAACACTTTAAGATTGCCCAGCTATTGCATTTGGATCTCCAATATTCCCATCTCTGTCTCTGACAGAGATCCCTTACAAAAGGTTGCTATGATACCCAACCAGAATTGACTCCTCCCACAATTACTGCAATACACAAGTCGAATAAACTCCTCCCCCAACTGTAATGAACGTCAAATCAGAATAGACTCCACCCCCAACTGCCTAGATGCATAATCACAACAGACTCCTCCCAAAACAGCAGTGATCTGTAACCTGAACCACAGCAGGAGAGCAGTCAAAATGGTGGCGAGAAACAAAAATAGTGGGGGAAAGCCTGGAACGGGATGAGTGATCAGAGTGAGAATCAGTCCTGTGTGTTCTTAGCAAAGTATGATCGAGTGCCTTCTCCAGTCCTGAATGGAACAGTCTGAGCCGGCATGTTTCCGGAGCCAAAAGATGTGAGCAATAAGCTAATGGACATAATATCCTGCTCTGATGTGCACATACGTCCTGCAAGACATAACAGCAGCCATCTGGTCTGGGAAATGATGCTCACTGCACAATACACACCAAGATGTGCATGCTATGCCACAGGTTGTGTTGCTATGCCCCAGAAGAGCATAACTCACTGAAACCCATGCGTTGCTCAGGGCACCATCAGGCAAACAACACTGGCTGTTAACCCTTTAAGGTGTAACCTATTAAAGCTGCTTCTTCCTCCATTGACCCCTGAGTGTAAACTGTCACTGGAGTGCGTTTATACTTTTTTTTGCAAACAACAATGACCGCAGTGTATGTAGAGCGACAGTTGAATGTTCATGAAGGTTCTGCGATTTCAGTCGAGTGACACTCTGTTGCTGGACTATAAACTGGCCTTAAGATCACAAATATATGATTAGAATGTTCTTAACTGAACATTCAAATTGTGACAATAACTACTGGTAAATCAATTCCAGTCTTTCACCTACAGTTTTCCCTGCTCGCTTGTCTGTCTCATTTCCCTGCCTTGTAAATAAATACACTCCTTGTGGAGTTTATTAAGAATCTGCCTCAGAGTCCTGCATTTGGGGCCAATCCAGTGTTCAAACTGTAACAAAAGCAGTCTGAACCCATGAGAGTATCACTAATAAACCACCACTTATGATATAATTGGGCACATTATAAGATATGCTATCATTCGTCAAATGCAGGTGGTGTCACAGAAAGTCTGAATCATGTGCAGAACCTTGCATTTACAGTTACAGTTACATCACAGGTGTATATTGATCGCAACACTTGAGAAAGCACTCCAGGCTTTTGGCACTTACATAACTTAAGAAAATACATAACGGTTAAGGTAAGAAGCAGAGGCAATGACAGGGCGTCAGTGCTACAGCAGATACTAGTACTTACATAAAACTACAATGATGTTAACCCACCTATTATGTTTGGGGTCAATTTGACCCGTTTCAGTGTTTGACGTCTCTTAAAAACTAGTTAAACCATATTTCTTTCATTTTGTATGACTTTTCCTCATTTGTGGTGGGATTACATAGTAAACATGCAATGAACATAATGCCGTTGTCAAAAGTCCTCTACTAACTTGTATACAAAGGCGTTGTGAATAAAATGGTCTGACCCAATGGTTGGGAGAGAGCTGGGCTATGTCATCAGACGGGGGCAGGGCATGTGACAAAGTGAGACTGGGGGTGGGGTCACCTGTCATGGCGTGACAGCACACAGGTGGGTGGTACGTGAAAGATGAGTTAGAAACCCCCTGTCCCCCCTCTCCCCTTTATGGCCTAAAAGCTTCCGCTCGGTCAATCCTCTCTGGTGCCAAGAGACATAGGACTACGTCTAATTTATTTTAGGTGGCAGATTCATCCTCATCAACTACCTGCCTCACCGCTGTGTCAGACAACCCTTCACATTTTGTTGAAGGAGTGGATTTGGGGCTATCCACAAAGTACAAAGTACAGCCAGCCTGTAACACAGGTGGGGGATGTGTGGTCGGGAGAGTGTGGAAGGTGACAGCGATCTCCCTCTAATTAAGGATGTCCCTTAGTGGTTGACGCACTGTACATTTTTTTGAGGTCATGAGATGAAAGGTTTGAAACAGAATGGCTGAATCTAGTCCTGTTGCTTCATCATTCCCTTCATGAAATCCACAACTGGACCGCATCAGGTTTCCTATGGACTACTCACAGCTTGAGTGGGATGTGTCTATGGGTAAAGTGATACAGTTACAGTGAAGGCAGTGTGGTCTGAGCACCGTTTTATGTTTGTGTGTACTGTATGTGTGTGGGTGTGTGTGTTTTTGTGTGAAGTGTGGGCCCCATTTTTTCCTCTTCAAAAAGAAAAGGAAAAGGAAGATAATCACAATAATGATAAAAAAATATTTGTACCAATTATTCCAGTCGGTTTAATGCAAATCCAGTCGGTTTAATGCATCCGTCAACCTTGAAATCTTCCAGTCGAGGAAGGTCAGTTAGCTAATCTGACCACTGCTGTTTGATCTCTTCTGGTAAGTCATCATCCCAACTAATTTTTATTCTGCTTAGCTCATGCATGATCTTCCTCGCTGGTAACACCACTGGTGCCAGAAATCTCATTGGATCATAAACTGAACTAACAACCGAGAGCATACCTCTTTTGGTAAACGGCGATCCTTAATGGTGATTTTAAACTGAAAAGTGTCCAACTCCACACACCAGTGGACACCCAGGGCTCTCTCCATGGGAAGTTTGTTTTGTTCAAGATCCAGATTCTTCACTTCACCAGCCAGGTCACTATCTGGAATGGAGTCAAAAACTTTGCGGCTGTTACTCACCCATTTTGTGAGATGGAAACCACCTTTGGCACAAATTGCTCTTAAATCTTGGCTCAATGATATGGTACTCTCCTCTGTAGCTACAGACTTGAGGCAATCATCAAAATATACATTTTGGAGTAGTGTGTCAGCTGCATCAGCTTGAAACTGCTCCCTGTGGTCTTCAGCACATTTCTTTAGAGCAAAACTGCAGCAACCAGGTGAAGAAGAAGCACCGAATAAGTGAACAACAATTTTGTGCTCCATCAGGTTTTGCCTACAATCACCACCTGACCACCAAAGGAACCTGAGGAGGTCAGAATGTATTTCAGGCACTCTAACTTGATGAAACATTGCTTTCACGTCTGCCATAACCGCCACAAGTTCTTGTCTGAATCTGATTATGACGCCCACAAGGCTGCTGGTCAAGTCTGGTCCCTGCAGAAGTTCTGCATTCAATGAGGTGTCTTTGTAGGATGCACCATAGTCGAAAACGACTATTAACTTCTGCTTCACAGGATGGTATACCCCATAGTGAGGTACATACCAGATCTTGCCATCACTCCTTCTAAGCTGTTCATCACTGCATAACCTTTGCTAATAAGGGCAGCCATGAAAGCAGTGTACTCTAGTCGGGTACGGTCCTCCACTCCATGCTCAAAGGCCCTTATGAACAGATGGCAGTCAAGAGGATCTCCACTGAAAACAGGAATTTATAATGGTGGTAATGTAGACCTTTTTTGTTGATTCACCATCAATTCTGTTATATTGTTCTGTTGCTGCATGACAGTGCATATTGTTTCCACAATACCATCTTTTTGAGTTTGTTTGATCAGCTGACTTACATGACTGTGGCCGAAGAGGTTGGAATGGATCGTCTTCCACATAGCAGCTTCGCTCATACTTTCTATTTGATGCTAAACTTCCTGTTTCCACACCGGTCCCATTAACCGAACACACTGGTGACACACACCCAGTCTCAAAGTTTTTCAAAATTTTAAGTTTGGCATCTGATCTGCGATAGCCGTTTGTAACTCTTCCTTTTTAGCTTTCAGTACAGCTTCCTGTAGCTCGAGATCTTGCTTGTGTTTCAGTGCTGTTGCCTTTGCGAGTAATGCAGTTCTTTCAACTTCAGTCTTAAGACAAATAGATGAAGTGGTGGATGATGCAGTTTTCCCAATGTCAGATCCATGTTTTCAATCTCATTAGCTGAACTAGCTTAACTTTTCTAGGCTGTATAAGCTTATACAGTTTGTTCTCCAGCTTTCTCTATCATTTTGATTTTGCTCTTTTGGCTAGTAAACTGATCTTCCATGATATCATTTCAGTCATGTTCCTTACTACAGTACATCCTTGCCCCTTTGCAGCGTATATGTGACGACCAGGCACAGATGTAGAACCCAAAAAGGTGGACTCGAAGCCAGACGTAAAATAAAACTCCCAAAGGAGTTTTTATTACACACAGTACAGAGCATTAGGCAGTTCGTAGTAGGTTCAATGCAAAGGTCAAAAACACAGGCAGGCAATCCATAAATGCAAAGTACAAAAATCAGAAAGCAAGGCTCATGGTTAAAGTCCAGGCAAGAGTCGAGATCCAGGGTATCTGTCAGCGGAGGCTCGGTACTGAAAAAGGCAGGCAGGCTCGTAATCAGTAGCAGAACAGAGTTCATAACAGTTAGGCAATCCGCAAAGACAAAGGTACAGAAATAGCAATAGAACTGGCAGAAGACGTGGTCGTGAACAAACAAGGTCAAAACTGTAGGGGATCTTTATGCCCAGAGACAGAGGAAATATTGGAGGTCCAGGTGTGACAGACAAGGAATTACTAAGCGTTCTAGTCAAACACCACTAAGACGGACAATAATCAAAATTTTACCTCAAAACAGCGGAGACTCTTGTTACGATCGGTGGAATGTAGGGACCCAATAGCAGGCAGGGGTACCAAAAAACCGAAGTTTAATGTTCAAATAACGGTACAAAATCAAAATCCAAAAAGAGAAGTCGAAAAACAGGCAGGGGTCGGTAATGGGAAGGCACGGCAGAAGTACAAACACACAGTCCAGTAAACAGGGTTGCGAGAACACGGACAGAGGTCAATCAGACACCAAACGAAGACTCGACTAACACACAAAACAAAAACTCTGAACAAACAGAAACAAAAACCTACTAAGACAAGAAAACACGGACTCGTGAAAAGAAACACTGAAACAAACTAGCTCGGGAGTAAACAGGCAACAGACTACACTTGACAAATTTTAGTAAGACAAACTCGCAACGAGGGACTAAGACAGCTGGTATATATGCAGGTGTAGACAGGTGCAGACACTTAGCTTGAGAGCAGCATGCGAAAATAAATCAGGTGTGGAGGGTTGACAAGATAACAAGATAATTAGTACTCGTTAGTAATAAACCTATCCTGACCTAGCGTTAGTAAATTAGTAAATGACATGCACGAGAAACGTAAGGCAACATGAACACATGGTTAGAGAGTTAGTATTACCCAATCCTGATCTAACGTTAGTAGATTAGTAAATAGACACAGGAGAATGAAACAATAAGGGAAGCGTGAGTGACAGCAAGAGAGAAGCAGTATGAACGCAAGGCTGCGGAGAAACATGGAAAAATGTATGCTTCAAAAACTGTGACAATACTAAACATGACAGAAATACAAAACAGACTCAGAACATAACATCTTTAGCACAAATATCTCACCGTGGCTGAGCTTCCTTAAGCATGCGTTAATAAATCTGTTTGTCAATGATTAATTCAAATTCGCTTTTTCATGTGAACTTCTTATTTTCTGTGAGGAGTGAGTTTTTAGACTAAATGTAACATCCAATGCTCGAATGAAACTGAAACCATTAGTTGACGTGTGTTGCTTATCCAAAAAGAACCTGACCCCACCGTGCGTTCTTATAATCAAAATAAAGGAAGTTTTATTTTTTCCATGTTAAATATACAAACAACTTGCTCGATAAATGTAATCCTAGCTAATCAATATATCCACACTCCCATGTCCTTGCATGCTGGTTTCTTATTAAAATGTGTGTCTGTTCTTAAAAAAAATGAACAAATTTATTTCTATTGAGTTCACTGTAGATAATACACCTCAATACAATGTAAATAGTTAACATTTTTAAACAACAAAAATAGACCAAATTATTAAGATGCATAAAAATGTATTAAATGTAAGACATGTAAATAATAGAAATATGAATTTGGCTTCTACAATACATGTTTTGATTTATTGGACATCCTTAAGCTTGCATGCTTCAGTTACCATCGATATATCAGGCTGGATGGAATTCCAAAACCACGGGGCCCCTGTGTGCCATCTTTGTGTGTAATCCAGTTTTTTTATCCTGAGGGGTGACATCGTCTTTACGGGTTCCTTAGTCTCAGAAAAATCTATCTCATTCAACACACTTCCTGGCGAGGGAGTACTAACAGGGCACTCAAAAGACATCCCAAAAAATCAATCATGTCCCCATTCTCTGCCCCGAGTAAGCCATTAAACGGGAAGTACATTTACACACAAAGACACACCCGCAAACACCTACAGTATAGATTATCACAAGTGCATACTCACGCATTCACAGATCCATACATTATCATATACACACACACACACACACACACACACACACACACACACACACACACACCAGAAAAAGCATTCACAGCATGTGAATTCTACTTTGAAATGTACTAATGGAGATATTCAGTTGCAAAGCACTGTATGGACCTCCTCCACTGAGAGAGGAGCCAGGCCCAACATTTGCTATTGACAAATCAACAACAAGAAAAACATAGCCCTCCTGCCCCACTGGGAGCTGATCAATGGCACATGATTAGTGGATAGTGTTGTCCTTAGAAAAAATTATTCTAAGATCCTGTACCACAAACAGGAAGCGCTAGGGGTGTGTTCATTTTTTAATTTTTTATTCAGCAAAACAAATGCAAAGCATCTTCTCTGTAGTCTTAAACTGATACTGGTGTGTATTCCAAAAGCTCAAACAGAAACACACACACACACAAACACACACACTCACATGCAGACACACACTCGCCCACACACACACACACAAACGCACACACATACACACAATTAAATGCACAAACAAACACAAACACCCACACTAGGATCTGGATTCAGTCATCATTTGTCTTCAACGCTGAGTCTGACTCACCAATAAATGCAAATGTTCATTTATTTCTTCACAAACAAAGTCCTGTGAGATCAGGCAATACCAACGTTTTCAACTGTTAAAGAAAATACTAAAAACGAATAATAAAAACTTTAAAAATTGTATTTATTTGAGTCAAAGTTATGGGGAAATGTCAAATGACATGTTTCCAGAACACTTTGATATTATCAAATATAATTATATTGAAACAGCTTAAATTTGTCCATTCACTGCAACATCTTTATGATATATTTTGTTTCTGTACGGTACAGTGAATATATATACCCAGATACATGCAGTACTGCCGCTGATATGAGCATGTGTGGGCCGCCACCGCTCCATGGCTGACAGCGGGAGCGCAGCCCTTTCCGAGCGGGGTGTTGAGCCCATGCGGTGACTAATGGCGCTGCCACATTCCCGCCACAGTCCCGCCTCTTTGTCGCCTCGCGTTCGCTCCAGAGCGACGTCTGCGCGCCAGGCCAATGACTCACTCGGAGCCGATGGGTTATTTTCCACGAGAAAGCTCAGTAACACCACTTTTTTTTTTACGCTCCGCTTGTCATTTCCACATCTTCACACTTAGAAGGCGTATTTATTTATTCATTTATTGCTATGAGACTATTGCCATCAATTACCATTTCATCATGTTGGTTATTTCAAATATAACATATAATACAAGCCTAAGCACATAATCTCTGCAACAACACCATGTCCAGTATGTGTGCATATACAGTATGCATGTATGTATGCATGTAGAATGTGTAGGAGACACATGGGAGCGATATGTCAGCTTTTGAAGGCTGGTCCCTACGGAAGGCTGGAGGCGTTGCCATGGTATCGGGGAACACAAAGCATTTTTTCAGTCCTCCTGGACTGACAAAGGAAAAGGTTCCAGGGCCTCGGATCAAAGGGCAGGAATGCAGAGCACCTGTTTATCTGGGGTGCCTGTCCCAGGAGCCCCCTCCTATTGCCACGGCCTAATTCCAAAGGAACCCCTTTGCACCCCTAATGTCAGGTCTGAAATTTGGGATCAGCTACGGACACATAGGCCAGATGAGCTGTGACAGAGTAAAAGGCTCAGTGTTAATTTGACTCTAGCAGAGTTTATGAGATGTACACAACATAAAATGGTCTCTAACAGAGATGACTTAAACATTGACCTTTTTTACCTGCAAACCGCAGGAAAAAACTTTTGATGCATCCATGAATCACACATCAATGCCCTTCACCCCAAACCACAACGCCCAAAGAATATACATGGCTCTGAAGCTGCAGAACATCTCAGAGAGATGTACCTGCCAATCAGAATAATGTAACGTGTTGTTCTGGCTAGAGTCAGTATTTCTATGATATGTTTTTTTTTTTTATTTGTCTCTGCTGACCTGCTATTTTGATACACATTCCAGTCAAAGTGTATCAATAATGAATAGCGGGTGGGTCCATTTCTCAGACACATCCCACTGATAGATGGAGTCCAGTGCAGTTAGAGAATCAGACAAACTAAAACCAAACCAAAACCCCCCCACCCCACCCCCCCACGGTAACTTCAAAGAAGCCCAGTGGTCCGCAGACCCCCTGTTGAAAACCCAGCCTCTGGATGATCGTCAGGGAGCCTAACTTGTGCTGTCAGGCATGATAAGTGGATTACAGAGCTACCAGAGAGTTCCAAAGAGACCCTCCCCTATGGTGTCCAACTGGGTTGTGTTTCATCAAAAATAAAGATGCAGTTAAGGATAATGCATCTTCATTGCTAAAATATTCAATGCATTGTATAACATTCTGCATTCTGTTTGTGTTATGAAATCTGTGACCACTGATTAAGTGCATCTGTTGATCTCAGATCAGCTTGTAAAGCACTGATTATAAACCCATCTAAAGGTCTACATTGGAAAATTAATAAAGTCAAAACTAGTTATTTGCAAACTTAGAAAGTTGTGTTGTTCAAGTCAGTGCATTACATTTTTTCCGCTTGTGTGCTCAGAGTGTTTTATGATAATTACAATTTATTGACTTCTAAATGCATTAACACATAACACTTCTAGCATGTGAAATCTGAGTGGAAAGAAATGTAATTTTCCAAATTATTTGAATAGCAGCCAGGCATAATAATTGTGGAAAGAGCCTCACTGTTCAGGCACTAAGTAAGAATAGCTGAACATGCAAACTAAATGGTCCACATTCAATGGTTCCATCTGAACTCACTGACCACAATTGTGCTGAATATGTAAATTAAAGCCAAAAAAGACTTTAAAGTTACAAGCAGAAACACTATGTGTGTGTCTGTGTTTGTTGGAGGTGGGAGTGGCTGTAAACAGCTAGAAGTAGCACTCTTTTGCTAGCGCTTTCTCATTTCCCCATGGTTTGCCTTCACTGCCTTAAAAACAGAGATCTTTCAAATCATTCACCTTCTTCCAAGCTCTCGCCCTGTCATTCGCATGTTAAGCACTCGCTGGCAGGTCGTGCTGTGGAACAGCAGGTTGAATCAGTTCCTGGGGACAGTAATTTGAGCTGAAAAGCATGCTCTGCATCCATCTCCTAGTTAGGGTGTCACAGAGAGGAAAAAAAGACTCCCCACTGTGTGGGTGTCTTCGGCAAAAAATAGACATTGGACTGCACAGCCAAATTAAAAGGAGGGGGGTGATTTTCATAAGTCACATTTTGTGTCCAGCACAAATTTTCAAGCCAGCGAATCACATGAAATATCTTCACAGCACCCACGCAAATGGACGAGGCAAAAACACAGTGACATCACCTATACACTTTTGCAATAAGACGTATTAATAATCAAATAACTCTGTTTTTTATGATGGATTCTCCAAAAAAGTCTATTGTGCCTGTCACTCATAGAGAAAAAATTGTGGCGCTGCTACTATTTAATTTTGCCTGAAATGTTACACTGATGCGGCAATCAAATCCGAGCGGTGTGGATGACATCTAATAGAATAACTTGAGAAAACACTCTTCCTGTTCTTCGGTTTGATCTGATCCTCAAGGAACAGTTTGCTGGAGCTCAGCTCAGTGTTTTTACAGAATTCATGCACAGGATCACTGAATCCCGTTTAATCTTTCAAACCCATTCCGATATCATGAATTATAGCAGCGCTGTTTATGATGCAGACAAAACCATGAAACCATGAAAGCTCAACAATCATACACAATCTAGTCTCTTCAAGCACAGTGCCATGGTACAAGACCCTCTCTGTTCTCATATCTGAAAACCTAATTCTATTGTGAGAATAGTGGCAATTATTACGGAAATATATGTAATATAAAGGTTGTAGGTTTGATTCATAGTTGTGGTGTTACTGTTGTATCTTTGAGCAATATGCTTAGCCTGAATAATTTACGTAATGTTGAGCCATATAAATGGATTATATGCAAAGTAGGAACAGTAAGTTGTGTCTACAGCTCAGATTGAAAATGCCCATATTTCAATGTAATTAATAAAACGAATAATATTTAATATCAATATTTATTTACTGAGCTGCCAAATGTATAGTTCAGTTTTGTAGATCTATTGCTTTGTATTTGTACTCAAATCCTTACTTACACCATACAACTTACATGAATTTTAAACTTTAAGTTTACATGACAGTTTTAAAATATGTTATTCGTTGGGATTGGATTGTCTCAGCTATGGCATCATAGCTCTATTTTCGTAGCATAGCTTGGATCTAGTTTATGCTGAATCCTCCCAAATTAACAGAAATTTAAGGGCTCTGTGACAAAATTGACCAATATATTGACCAACAATTTATTGACACATAATAATTTTAGACAAAACCATTTTGACCCGATATTAAGCAAATTTGCTTTGATTGATTAATTTACTGAATTATTGACTGATGGCTGCTCCAACTCACAGGAGTGAAAAATAAGGACTGTTTCTCCCCCTCATGCGCACTCACACACAGCCGAACCCCACTGAACAACAATGAGTCCCAGGTTTTCAAGTGGATTTTGGATGAAAAGGAATAACAGTCATTTATTGAACAAAAAACAGCAGTTTTCATTGTACACGTACGTATGAATTACAAAGGTGCTGTATACAGGATAAGCCCCTTGGATCTGCGTGGGAGGGAGGGGGTGTGATCTGAGTCCCGTTCATGTTTGCGATGCATGAAGCAAGTGCTCTTAAAGACCAGGGCCCTTCAATTGAAATGTCTCCGCTCCTTCTCAGTGCCACTAAATCCCAGCCGTGCCAAGTTTTGCACAAACGCTTTCAGCCATTATCTGCGAAGTGCTGCCAGCACAAAAGCCTAATCTTCCTCGTGTTTCATGATTATGAGCTCTTCCTTTCTTCTGCGTGTAATGGACGGGGGGGGGGGGGAAATTAACGCTCTCATTTCAAGACCAATTTAAAATTTATACAAATTTGGTACAGCTTCAATTATGGTCCAAGTGCATTGTGTTTTAAAGAAGCTAGGAATTTTTTGTCTCATTGCATTCCAATACATTTAATTCATTCAGGAGATACCTTTATCCAGAGCGATTTACAATGTAGGAGAACCATAAGTGCATTCAACTGATTAATATGAGCGATAGCATTCCCAAACTAGTGTACGAGGTAGATACAAGACCACTGCAGCACAAGTGCAAGTTAACTGTGCTAACCAATAACCAAAATGCTAATTATCAGTATGTTTTTGTCTCACAGATCGCGAATGGACTGGTGTTCAAAAATGCTTTGCGGGTGACAGAACACTAAGGGGTCGATTTACTAAAATCCGAAAGAAGGGGTGTTATTTTGCGTGCACAGTCAAAGTATTTGCACGTTATCATTTCACACTTTGCGAGTGATCAACTAAGAGTCATTATGTAAATTACTACAGACGCAAACACCCATATTTAAATGCGATATTTTGCTTGTTTGGAATGGTTACACGGTAAAAAAATATTTTTTTTAACATTTTTTCCAAACATTTTACTTTAAAAATACAGATTTGTAAATACAGTACACTGTAAAAAAAATTATGATTTCAGTTTTTTTTTATGCAGTCAAAGTCATGCACAATAACAGTAATAACTTAGTCATTATTTAACTGTCGTTCCATAAAATAAGATTATTTATACAGGTAAATAACAGGCTACAGCTAAATAACATGATTCGTATAGTTTCCCTCTTCATTAAATGGTTTTTCACTGGCAACAATTTTCATGTTTTTGTTTTACAGTGTAGGAATACATACGCTGAACAAGCTGGCAGTTTACTACAAACGGTTTTACTGGATGTCTCTGCTGGGAGTTACAGATGTTTTTCAGGACTGAAATGATTGTAATTATTCTTAATAGCACTATGCGCGCTGTTATCATCACATAACATTGTTACACCATCATTCTGGCACGGTTTCGCAGGTTGCTGTTCCTTCTCGGCTGAGGTTGTTTTCGCAGCTTCGGTCCGGCTTCCTCGCCGGGTTTTTTCCGCCATCTGGCCCTCATGGCCTTCACCTGTTCAGGTTTTCCGTTGGTTATTTAAGCCCGGCATCTTCCGGCCTCTGCGCTTCCATGTTGTCATTGTTTTTTGCCACAGAGCCGGTAAAGGTATAGGTACGAGGCAACCTCTTCACTTTATACCTCTGCTTTAAAGTAACGCGGGCCTTGCCTCTAGTTGCATTAGAGTTTCTTGTAGTTTCTTGTTTTCGCTTTTGCTCTTTCTGTCCCTCGACTTGGTTTCCCTTTCTGTTCTCTTTGAGAGTTTTGTTGCCGTTTTCTCTTTACCTCTTTATTTAAGTGCTCTCTTGTATTGAGAGCGAGAGGTAATTTTCTCTCTCTTCTTTTCTATTGCTCGAGCTTACAAAGTTTTGGAAGTTGTCTGGGTCGCTATTTTTAATTGAAATATTTTCCTTTTTACCTTCGTTAGTGCTCTCTCGTATTGAGAGCGAGAGGTAAATCTCTCCTTTTCTTTTTCTGCTCGAGTCTTCGCCCACTTCGCCTGGGTTTATTTTCTTTTGTCAATACGTCAAGTGTTTTTATTTCTATTACTTAGTTTTTTTCTGTTTTGTTCGCGGACATCATCTCCTATTTTGTGGTTATTCCACTTACGTGGATAATTTTAAGATCCCCCTCAGTCACGTCTGGTCCTCCGTACTCCCTTACACATTCAGAATGTTCAGTTATGGATATTTCATACACACCCATACATGTCTTGCTACAATGACAGCCGTCATTATCAATTCTGTCAAGACAACTCACTTATTAAATTACATGTTTAATATTAATGTGCTGCATAATTATTTTTGGTTTGGCAGTGAATGGATCTGCTTTAGTACTGCTCCAGAGCACGGGCATTTCCCTCCGCTAAACAAAAAATGACCAGAAACCCCCATACTAAAGCAGATTCAAACAACAGGAGGAAGCTGGGGTGGTTGAGGGTGACAGCAATAATTTTTTTTAACACAAGTCATAAGCAAACAAAAAGCAGTGCATCAGCATTCAAGCAGTACAGAGAGAACTGATTATTGGCTTAAAAAGGGTGCTCCATTAGAGGTGTGTATGTGATTGGTTGAGTATAGGACGCGTGGTTGCTAGCCGACCATAGTCGGCTACAGCAAGAAGTTCTTCAACAGAACTTGCTTTGTGCACTAATCATTCGCGAAGCTCATTTGTGTGTCTTTAAATACCTTTCCATTTATACTAAAATGTGTGACAGACTGGCAGGGACGGACCCAAATGCACGACGAGACAGAACTTGAAAATAAAGAGTTTTTATTTTCAGTAGGCAAAATAGTAAATGTCCACTGTGGAACCCACAGTGAACTGACACAGTGCTGAGTAAGCAGATACAGCAGCCCAGCCGGGCGGAGCTGTATACCGCGGTAGCGGTGGTGAGGCTACAGCAGACTGTGTCCGGGTAGACAGGTGAAGTAGCAGCCACTGGTGGGCTCGCTATCCAAGTTGTACTTCAGAGCAGAAGCGGTACAGCAAACTGGTGAGCAGGAACAGGCGAAGTAGCAAGGAGCGGTCTTTAGCCAGGTTCGCAGCGAAGGATCAGGCGGTGGCAGAGTTAGGATCCACACAGGGAAGCCAGGGCGTGTGGCATCCAGACCTGGGTTAGTATAGCCAGAGTCTAGCAAGCTAGAGAATCAGGAAGCAAGTAACAAACGAGACAAGGACCGTAATACTCTGACAAGAAATCACAGGAACAGCACGGTTAATATAACTAGTGTCATTAGAGCTGATAAACTGCAGCTTGCGGGAAATGCGTGCGAAATCAGCGAATTGATTGAACAATTAGAAAACACGTGAGGAATGCGGTGAAAGCAATTAAGTGTGAATTGTGTAATTAAGATGTGGTGCGAGTAGTAAATGTGCAATGTAGACACAATTAGGCAATGAACGCAGACATGACACAATCAGGTTCAGGGAAACAGAGGAAAACACAAAAAGGAAGGGAAGGCAGGAGCGGATCGTAACAAAAATGCACGCAAACATCTATTCCAAACTTGCTTTTGGGCTTAGTAAATCACTTTACACAAGCTAAAGTAATGTATTTGTATGACTTTCTCTCACTGTTTTGCGTAGAGACACCCAATTTAGCATATTCATTCAGGCTAACCCGCAAAAACAAAACAATCCATGTATCTTTCAATTGTAACATGCGCAGTACTCTTTGCACCTTGTTAGTTAATCACCTCTGACAATTTATTTGTGGGTGGTAACACGCAAACCTTTAGTAAGTCGACCCCGGAATGTGCTACATCCTGGGTTTTCAACAGGGGGTCTGTGAACTCCTGGAGGTCCTTGAAGGTACTGCAAGGGGTCCCTGGCTAGACTTGTTATGCAATGACTATATATACATGTAGATTTGGATAAGTAGTTCAAAATATAAAACTTAAAAAAAATATTTGAATAAAACTTTTTTAATGACCCTTGTATGCCTTTGAGCCTGGGTGGGGGTCCCTGGATCAGAAAAGGTTCAAACCCCTGTGTTAAATGACAACTATAATTAAAACTGTAGCTTAAGGCACTCTTATCCATCAGCACCTACAGGCCTTGCAGTGTGATGAAGCTGCTATGGATTACCAGTATGTTTAGAGCTTTGCCACAATGACAACCCAAGCTTCTAAATCTCCAATGAAATTTCTTTAAGTCTCCGATTTATAGGCTAGATAGTAACAGGATCTCTGATTTAACTTCTATCATGGATAAAAAAAAGTAATTTTCTAGCCACCACATCAAGCTGCTGGTTTTGTGAAAAACAGCTGAAGTATAGATTTCCTGACAGAAGTCATTTAGCACAGCCTTGAACACAACCCAAGACTAGCATTGAGAAGTCGTAAATTAAGTTAACAAATGTTTTTAAGACAAGAGCATAGAATGATCTCCAATCTCCTCCCACATTGGTTCTCCCTCTCGACAGACTACGGAAACAAATCTTTTAGGAGTAGCTAATGCACCGTGTCATTTATGCATTTTACTGCATATTACTGCACATCAACAAGAAAATGACAAACAACCAACAATTTCCTCCCAATATTTTCATGAGGCGTGAAATTAGCAGCGAGTCATTTGTCTGCATCTGTGTCGGAATGTCAGGCTTTTCATTGCCAGCAATGAAGTACATTGGATACACCTGAGATAAGGGACATAGCTAGCATGTCATATACACAATTAATAACCCACGTCTCAACCTTCTTTTCCATAGCTGCAACAGTATTTGAGCCATGGTCACAGCAGTCAAACAAACCAGCGAGGTTACCACATGACTCAGACCTGGACTCAATAAGCACTTATCCTCTACTCTGACGTAACTTTAGCTTACAAATACTTTAAGTGCAAGTGTCACAAACACTATATTAGTGATCGCTTGCCTGTTTCAGCAGTCACTTACATGGGTCAGTGTCATTCATATGAATCAAAGTTAAGGGGCTCTGCTTATTGAATCCAGAGGGTTCCGAAGATGATTATCAAACCAACAGCCATTTACAATTTGAGGAGAACAGGGACAACACATTCAACTCCACTGAAAAAAGTATGTTGTTGTCAAGGACACCGATAAATATAAGGTGTACATCTGAGTGTTGCTACACACGGTGCACTAACCTTTCTACTCGCCTTTGAAAACAGACCAAAACTTCACTTATTGAGGAAGAGGCGTGATGCGCTCCATTTCGAAGTGTCAATGAGCAAAACTACTGCTTCCCCAGTAATATACTGTGGTGCTCCCCCCATCTTCCAAATGAACCCAATTCCACTATTATTGATTCCTTCACTTCTTATTTTACACTGAACCCAAGGTCTATACTGGGTCACACCATATTCTAAGTTATAAGTTATTATTTTTTGCTCAATGCAACTGCCCAATGTAGCAACACCAGTATACCCAGATGTATATGATATTATGTACTAAATCACCTGCATACGAGTCAGAAAATTACTCATTTAAAATATTTGCATGGTTTAATGATTCATTTTATAGGCCACTGTCCTCTATTGCAATAACGCACTTTCAGCTTTAAACCAATCTGATGCTGAAATCATCCATATTACCATATTGTATAGCTTTGGCATAGACACATATCTTCATGCAATTTTTTAGATATTGAAATTGTTTTTAAATAATTAGCCTTATTTTTTCAGTACATTGTATGTTAGGATGGCACAGACTTACTTACATATCTGGGAAAATTGTGAAATGTTACGGCAGTTCCAATAAATGCCTGTAGGTGTCAAATGTGTTTCACCAGGACTTCTAGACTGTGTCCGAATCAGCACCCTTCCATACTATTAGGTAGGCTTGTTGAGTAGACAGGGCGGAAAAGTTGTTAAGTAGGCGACATTTTCTCTAAGTATAGTATACTCTAAACCCCCGTATGATACACTTACTTCTGGGGTTTCGCTGAGTACATTCGGGAGCACACTTTTCAAGAAGTACACAAACATTTTGGTCACATAAATATGATGATATTCGCTAACATTTTGCTTCTAATACAAAAAAAACAACACATGATATGGTCGCGCAAGGGGGGGGGGGGGGCAGGATTGCCAGATCTTGCAAGACTTTTCAGCCAAATGGTGACTCAAAACCAGCTCAAAATATATTTTTAACCAAAACCAATGTATTTTAAATATAAATCAGACATCATTATGCAGTGAAAACCCAAGACAGCCGCTCTGCAGATGACAAAAGGTTTTCTGTGGGGTTTTTTTTCCCCAACGCTTATTTTTATAATGATTGCTATTCTGATGCCGCATAGATGGTGGATATCAGAGGCCAGAGCCTGAGATTTCAAATGCATTTCACATAATGTTCCTCAACCTTCCAGGCATTGAGGAACCTGCCCCTTTCTGACAGATCATTCAAAGCATTCTAAATGATAATGTTGTCTCTGATGTGTACACAGCATGCTCACTTAGTCTGTCTCTGTAAACAGGGTTTTCTGCTTCCTTTTTATTATTATTATTATTATTATTATTATTGTGGTCTGTAACATTGGCAGACCTGGAGCCAGTCGCACAGGGTTTTTTGACGCCTACACAGCGGATTCATAAAAGAGGCGGCTCGCAGCCCACCCCCGCCAGGGCAGCACGTAGAGGAGAATGGCTGCTGTGGTAAAGGGAGGCGACAGCTCCAGGAGGAACAACACTTCAGGCGATTCACCGCCATTACCGCCGGCTTCAGAGAGCTACTGGGGTTCTGTGTCCTCAGCAAGGATTATGAGTCCCGTCTGTGGGCTTTCAGCTCATTTTTGAAAAAAACAGTAATAACGATGCTGAAAGTAATACATGCATATGTCGGGTGCACACGTGCGTGTGCATGCGTGTGCGTGTGCGTGTGTGTGTCTGTGTGTGTGTGTGCTGTGCATGTGTGTGTGTGTGTGTGTGTGTGTGTGTGTGTGTGTGTGTGTGTATGCTGTGCATGTATGCGTGTGTGTGTTTATTAGAGTTGAGTGATTTGTAAAGCATGTAGTACCTCTGCCAATTTTGGGCCACACAAAGCCTCACTTGATAATAGCTGCTCCAACACGCAATTGCAGTAATGTTTTAATTTCTCTGTGAAATTACATTCATCACTCATCATAAATAGTACCATTGTGCAGGGGGAGTCATTCTCCTCTAAATGAGAAATAGAAAATCTGCAGAGATGTGTGATTCTTTTTCTTCTGTAGCCATCTTCTGTAGCCTCCCTGAACAGCCGTGAAGAAGAAGGTTTCTCCGAAGAAATGGGGACAGTGTAGTATAATGGTTAGGTAACTAGGCTTGTGTCTTCTATTCCCAGCTGGGTGCTGGCGTCATACCTTTAAGCAATGTAGTTAACCTGACTTGCTTCAGTGAAACATCCAGCTGTATAAATTGATTGTATGTAAAAATGTAATCTGTGTAAGTCACTCTGGCTAAGAGCGTCTGCTAAATGCCAAAATGTAATGTAATGAAATGGGGGATGCTTTTGCAAACGGCTAATTCTGAGTAGCTCTAAACCACTAAAACTAAATGACTCTTAAGAGAGCTCCACTGCAAATGACCACGGATGCAGAGAGTAGATTAGTTTGCCGCAATCTCCACAGAAGAGCCTACGGTTTATTCAGTGAATAAACAGTAAAAATTGAATTGGAGAGCAGGTGAATTGATGTCCTGAATCGGCCCTCACTGACATCTGAAAGGCAGCTAGGAGGATTTAGAGATGAAATAAAATGTGGAAAGGTGCTTGACTTGAAATCCAGTATCAAGCACGTATAAAGCAAATGTATAAAATGTTCCAACTCGATAATACATGTTGAATGATAACCAGGCCAGGGTCTTATTTGAAATACTTTAACCTTTTGGACCAATACAATTTCTGCAGATCCCTTCCAGATTTCTGAGAAATCTATTTTCTCCAGTTTTCACCTGTCCAGAACAAAAATTTAATTCCCTATTATTAGTAACATGTTACTAAGACATTAGTAACTTGGCATGCTGAAAATTTTCAGGGATCTGCCAGCATCTAAAAGTATTTAAGTATTTTAAAAGTATTTAAAATGTCCTTATTCAGCTGAGCATTATGCCTATTTTTAATACTCCTGTACAAAAAAATTATAATTCAAGGCATGTTTGCAAAGTGCCATACCTTTATAATCTATTCTAACTGTATTACGGAGTGGCAAAGCAAACTGCAGGCTGAATCTTTGTACTGTCTCATTTGTTATCGAAGTCAATATAGTACTAGTGGTCTCCATGCTCCACTGGAGCAGAGTGATTCTCACCAGGGCAACTGGTGTTTGACATGCCCAGACACATGGTCACAATTTTCGTCAAATGCATTTACAAAAACGTAATCCAGACAGGGAGGCAAATATGTTTCCCAATTCAGTGGCTTGGATTTAGTCAATTTGTCCGTACCATTGACATAAATAAATGCAAATGTGATTACCAAATTAGAGTTTGGTAAGATGGTGATTGTGATTAGTGAAGAAAATTGTAACTATAACAGTTATTGTCACAGTTATGGACAAATATTGATTGAATCTATGCCACTGATTTGGTAAATAGACTCAAACATGGCTACACTCTGGCTAGAATTCAATTAGTATTTGTCCTGACTTTCTGACTTGATTTAGCCTGTAGTGTATAAAACAGTCGCTGGCTCGTCTGTAGTAGGCTACTGTGTATCCTGTAATGTGTAAAAACAGTTACTGTTTCAAGAAGTCCTTCAGCTAAGTGCCCCTTTTATAAGTATGGGTGAGAGGAGAGATATTGGTGGCTCCACATTGGCTGGAAAAGGGGAGGGAAAGTTTTGAATTACGTAACCCGTGATACTTTGGTCAATGTTTCAGCCTCAGTGGTTCCAAAGTTTTCCATCAGTGAGGTAATTCCTGATAATTCGTTGTTCTCCTGCCCAAGAGTATTTGATCCTGACTAAAAATATCCACCGTATCGTTCCCGACAATTCTGAAAAGTGACAGAGACCACAAAGATGCATTATATCTCATCCTGTAGGCGAGAGAGGGCTTCGTGTAGCCCAAACAAATTTAGTTTGCCTCTCAACAGGGATAGGCTAATGCATGCGCGCGACTGTGGCAGGACTCAAACATGGTTTGGCGAGGGGCCGGCGCCAGGCACATTTGGGAGCCAGCCCATAATCAGATTGCGTGGAGCGCGTTAGGAGAGACAAAGTAATTTTTTTTTTTGATCGTCTTCGACACGTCTCTTCTCCAACGGAATCCCCAAATGGCGTATCTTTCATTTGTTATGATGCCTCTTCAGCCAGAATTACCCTCTCCAAGAAAAAAAGAAAAGACAAAAGTGGGCACTTTAAAAGTTTGTAGGCGTATAATGGACTGGGGAAGTGCATTAGACTCCCCTCTCCTAGACCATCACTCACGTGTCGGCCGTAAATACTGTTTACAGGAACTCACTTTTCCGCATGGCAAAAATTCAATAAGCCATTTTCACAGTTTAATATTTTATCACACATTCCTTTTCCGTTGTAATGGGCTTCCTCTGTGTGCCAGCTCTGAAATGTGCTTGAGATGATCTTTATTAAAAGAATAAGACAGCCTTTCCCAAGCTGACCACCTGCTATTTGGAACCCCAGTCTAAATATCCCAATAAAGACCTTTTTCTAGCTTAATGTAGTTCCAGGAAAACACATCACAGTTGAATCCTGGGAAGGAAAATATGAAAACCGACAACCGACTGCATGTATTGAATCCGTGCGTTGGATTAATATGTAAAATAATGAACACAGAGCAAAAGGACACGGTGTTGTATCAATTGATTTAAAGAATCTATTTCCACGTTCTGTGAAAAAGGGAATGATTTCTGAGAATGACTCAAGAGCATCAGGATGAATGAACATGCCATGCATATTTTCCAATGAGTTCCGGGATGCAGAAAGACGGGCGCCGAAACGCAATCCGGGTGGATGACCACTATTGCAGACCCATTGCTTTTTCTGTGTGCCACAACTCTTACACCCTGTCATACCTGACAGATGACTCACTTCACAGGGACTATCGCCCTGCAGAAACATGGCCCATAGAAGAGAAAACACACACGTGGTCGTGCATGGGCAAAAAGAAAGCTATTTTCAACTTTTTGTATTCACTTTCAATAAAGTATTATGTGTGATGGATTTAGTAGCGGAGAATCAAACGCAGAGATGAGGGAGATCAGACAAGTCACTCACACAGGTGAAGACCAATAAGGAAGATATAACACAAAAAGAAGAAAAGAAAAACAGCAACTAATTCCTGACAGCTAACCAGCTAAATTAAATCTGCCCAGGAAAATAGGGGGAACTCGAATAGAACGAGTGAAACACAAATCTAAATCTCCCAAACTCAATACTAGAGCCCAAACAGGAGACTAGAAAAGCAAAAAGAACACCTTCGGAATGTAACTCTACAACGTCCGATAGAAGATGAAATAAAACAAAACCACCAAAGGAAAACACTGTCTCGTAGAGAACAGCACGGGAATAAATAGTGCAGAACACTAACAGGAGGACACACAATCCTATACCAGAAGAAGCTAAAAGCAAGTCCCTTGTGAACATAAACAAGTTCATATCACAAGGTCACTTAAACCTGGCTATACCTGGCTCAATGTAAAAATGAATGACAAAGAAGCACAGGGGAAGCGAAAGTGAGGAACTTAAATACCCCACAGGTAGCAGCACAGGTGATCTGAATAATGAGCGAGGCGAAGCAAAACCTTGTGAATCTGATGGATTCTCAATGGGAGATAAAAGACGAGTACCGCAGCAGAAAAAAAAACAATAACCCACGAACCATGACAATTATGAGCACATCTGACCAAAAACTTGTGGAAAACATGTCAGAACTGATACTTTTCTATTGAAATAAAGTCACAATTTAAAATACTGTAATGGCGAATACAGCGTTTTTTCCGATGCCAACACTCCACTTTTTTATGTTTCTCTGGCTATCTGCTATGCAATGTAATGTACTGTAACAGTAAAATGCTATTCAATATATTTTACATTCATTTTTCTATGACAAGTATTCCATTATTTGTGTGTGATGACTCCTTCATTTGGACCAATCTCTCAACAGTATATGACAGTAAGTAAAGTATTTGGGGCTGTAATGCCCAAAAAAAAAACCTCTGTGTTCAGTTATATATATATAACTGAATATATAGCCAGAAGAAAGAATCCAAAAACGACTTTCCTCTCTGCACAGCTCCACATTGCCGGAATTAAGACATCTCGGTGGTAACACAGTCGCAAGTATAATTGGGAACAATAACGTGATTAAAAAACAACAGGAAAATAATCCATGCTGTGATTGGAGACTTTCCTAAGGTACCAAATATAGATTTACCCATGGTACTGAGGCTGTTTCCATAGTGATTATAACACCAGTGTAGCATCCGCCATTTTCTTCCAGTTCATCTTCCTTACGTTTCTTTTGTGCTCCCATTTTTTGTGTTTCATGTCATGTTTTTTGGTTTACCTGTACGTCTTTACTTTCTGTTGTTTACGTTTTCAGGCAGGGCGTGGCTTTCTGTTAGTTCCTGGTTCCTCCCCCTGATTAGCCCCAGTTTCTCTCCACTCATCTCCAGCCTATCACCACACCAGCTCACCTGCATTCCGCACACCTTTTTTTAATCGCTTAGTTCCTGCACCTGTTTTGTTCACTATTTAGTTTCTGCCCACATACCAGTCATCACCAGATAATTTTCTCTGTTTTCTGTTTGAGATTACCCTGGCCTTTTTGTCACATTTTGCATCCTGTTTGTTGTACTATTTAATCTGTCTTGTTTTTTTTATTTTTATCAGCCCACTAAGCCTGTTCCCCGCCTGTAGTGATGGCGAAATGAGGCTTCCTGAAGCACTGAGGCTTTGTAGCCAATTGTATCGCAATTCAACACAGTGTACACTAGTGACACCTGTTGGTAAAAATAATTTAGAGCAACTAAATCATTACAAATTCCACCCCAGGTTCAAAATAACAAAGTTGCCGCTAGCAACAAGCGACCCTTTAGCTCACTGATAACATGTCGAACTTCAGAGCCATTGGTGCAAGAGAAAGTACAAGTCCAAAACCCTGCTCGAGCGATACACATACTAACATACTCATAATTTATATTTGTAACTGTCATTAGGCTAGATTTGCTTTCTACTAAGATATATTATAAAATAATGTATGTAATATTATATTAAGTTTGAAAATGAAAAAAACAGAAAGATTGATATAAAGGGGGACAACATTTGTATGGAGTTCAAATATGCCATTTGAGAAGGAATGCAGATGATAAAGATAATAAGAAAGAATAAGAATTAACAATCAAATTCTAATGATATTAAACAAATCGTAATAACCTGCTGTAGTAACATTAAAATAACAACCAACAAACTACATGCAGTCGATTTCTAGCCCTGTGTTCGAATCCCTAGCGTTCCAGTGTGTTTTTATATCTACGCCACTTAGTTCTACCTTATCAGGTCAAAATATTCCTAAGCAGGAGAAGATTTTCGCTTCCGTGCAGGTTTCATTAGGCTATTTTTGTACAAAAATGACAAAACTGTACAAAAGCTGTACAAAACAAAATAAAAAATAACCAAAAACTCGCAACAACCAATCAACGACAACGACCCTCGGAATAAAGAGGGTATCGCGCCTTTATATCGACAATTCAAAACTACAAATTCCACCCGAAACTCAAAACAGACCAATCTCATGGTTTTGTTTGTCATCGATCACGTGCTTCTCTGAAAGTGATACAAGCTTCGGTGCGAGGCTTTGATAGAAACTGCCCTATGTACTCGACACACAACTCGGTATCATCCGTAACATCACTACCCGCCTGCCTAGCCAGTCCTGCTCTGACTCCTGCCCCATTATTTTTGCCCAGCCTGGATTCCAGCATTTCCTTGTTTTTTTCCCTTTTTCTCCTGCCTGCCACTCTGTGTGGTTTTGAAATAAATATCTCCTGTGTGGAGTATCTGTTTCTGAGTTCTCCATTTGGGTCCAATCCTGAGTATCATTGCAACAACCAGTTCTTATTTAATTACCAGTTCAACCAGTATTCTTCCAGTGGAGAGGTAAACTCTATAGAGATAATTAGGAATGACATATCTTACAAAAGGTTTTAAGTATTTAAATATGGTAAATTGTATATGTTTGCAATTGAATCAGATTCCTTTAAGACAGGAACAATATTGAGTAAATGCAGTTGAGCAGGGAGATTTGCCAAATGACAGGGGAAATAAAACCTCATGTTCCGAAATATAAACATTATCAACATTCGCAACGGGAAGTCAAACCAAGCATGTAACGTTAGGGGTGAGGAAAACAGGACCCAATAGCAGACGATAGAAAATAAACCAAAGTTTATTATGGGGGCAGCAATCCGTGGTCCAAAACAGGCAGGGTTGGAAATGGGAAGGCACAGCAACAGTACAAAAACGTAATCCAAAGTATAAATAGAGTATAAATACACTGAGGGAGACAAGAAACAATGAGGATCAGGCGTGAGAAACCGGGAAGGGCAAATGACAGACAGGTGCACGTAATGAAACAATGAGGAGAGCAGGTAATAAAATAACAAGGGAGAACGTAAGACATGAACTGGAAACAGATACATCGTGATAACATGACATGGACTCCAATAAGACAAGTGCATACAATAAGGGATAGGAAAGTGGAAACGAGAGTCAGCTGTAGTTAATAGAGGAACCAAAGAAAGATAATTAGTGATAAAACAGGCAGAAAGAGAGACAGCTGCAGCGAGAAAAGAAGTAGACATTAGTAAATTAGTAGAAAACCCTGATTCTATGATGTTAGTAGATTAGTATTTTATACAAGTTAGTCATTAGTAGATTTGTAGACACTAATTCTAAGACGATAGTGGTTGTTAGTTAATTAGTATTATTTACAATTAAGTAATTAGTAATGAAGGAAGCGCATGACAGAGGAAATACAGAGAAAACCGAAATCCCCACAGACTCCAGAAAAGTGTGATGAAGACAGGGAGTGACAGTCATACAAAACACAGAACAGTGAAACCACAAATAATCAGAAACATAAATACATAGTCAGAATAAATAAACAAGTAAAAAATACAAAACAGAAAGACAGAATCTCAGAACATAACATGTAAGGCAGGGGTGGCCAATTCCAGGCCTCGCGGGCCGGTGTGTATGCAGGTTTTTACTGCCACCAGTTACCACGGTTCAATCAGCTAATTAGTCATACACACAATCACCGATTCACTTGTAAATTACAGAACGATAAAATGCTACAATACACGCATTGACGCATACCGGCACAAGAACATTCATCAGCTGCTTTTCATATCGCGGATATGTAGATTAAAATATCAGATCGTGTAAACGATTGGGCTAATTAAATAATTGTTAACTGGCGGCAGCAAAAACCTGCATACACACCGGCCCGCGAGGCCTGGAATTGGCCACCCCTGATGTAAGGACTCAGTAGACAGTGGAACTTTAAATAATTCTAAAATATATTTTGTATACAGTCTTTTTGGGATTTGAGTATTTGATGTGACTTGGATTTTTTTATTATGTCTCTTTGCAAGGACTTGTTGGTCCTGTCTGTTGACTGTAATTCTGCAAAGTCTACTGACTCTGGGCAATGCGGTTTTGGCACTGAAGCCAGTTTCTGCGAACCTTGGTGTCTCCACGGTTTGGCAGCAATTTTATGTTTATGTTTTACGCGTCAAAGCAAGCACTCAAGAGTCATTTGTTGACTCCGCAGTCATATGGCGCCAAAGCTGCAAGACACTGCAGCAAGCAAACATGTACCTTCAACACCAGAAAATGAATGGCAACCAGGAGGGTGATAATTAGCATAATAATAATTATTTTAGATAATTAGCATAATAAAAAGTAAAGATAATTGTATTACACGGCAACATGTTCTTAAATAAAATATCATTCAAATTAGTTTTTTTGATCACATTAAGATTCATATGAATTAATTAATTAATTAATACCACCCTTATTGCCCTGAAGGGATTTTTTTCACATAAAACATAAAATATAAATACAATCGAACATTAGGTATAAATACAAAAATTATTAAATAAGCCAATAATAATGTTTAGAATAATCACACACATACACTTAAGCACACAAGCATGCGCGCGCGCACACACACACACGCACACACACACACACACACACACACACACACACACTTGTACATTTGCATAAACAAACACACGTACATTTTACTTATTTTTTATCTTTGTCTGTAAATAGCACACTGAGTATGCAAGGGATGTACAGATACCACACAATAAAAATGCACAGAACTTGAAACTGATAACACGTTTTACTAGACTGTACAAATACACAAAAAAATTTATAAAAGTGATTGGTTCACACCTGGCAGGGAGTACAATATCCATTTAACATGTTTTAAAAGTCAGAAGTCATAAAACTTTAGCCAAACAATTCAGATTTAATATTCAAATATGTTAGATAAATTCCGACAGGCAGACTTTAAGAGTTCCTGAGCTGCGGTTCCTTGGCTGTTCCGTGGTCACAGATAGCATCATATCTGTCCTATCTGCACTCACCGCCAGCAGCAGGTGTATTTTTTGTCTGCGCAAGCAAAAGCCTCAGAAGCCGCCTCACATAAATTAATATATATCTTCATTTATTCATTATGCATTCATCTCTTCCATTGCTTCCAAGCTCCTTCGCTGCGGTTTATTTTTTATTCTTCCTCCACCGGCTTAGGGTGAAATCAACATTTCCGTCTTGAACCCCTCATGAGCGATATTGATTGGCTAGGCAAACATGAGAGCTCAGTCAATTATATGAAATATGACCGCGTGATGACCTGCTATCGATCGGTGCGCAAAAATGGCCCACCTTCTCGCGCAGCAGTTGACCTGGAGCTAATGTTTACATAAGCAATAAGAACAGAATTATTCACAACAAATCCAATGGCATGGGTATACTAAGCAGGCCTTTCTTTATGTGCTCTTTGTAGACAGTAAGATGCTCAGTGTTCATTTGATTCTTCAATAAGTACAGTAGGGAGCATATGTACATGTGTCAGTTCTGTTCTGTTTAGGACTAGGTGATACAATCTTTTATTTGTTTGCACATACCTTGAGGTCTTGCTGTTGTGAGTGGGGACGATGATGACATCTCAGTGTAAGGATCTGTGTTTTGCGTGTTATTTGTATCTTTATTTTGATGCACGATTTCCTGAAACTCCAGGTCATCTGTTATCGTGTATATGTTTGGAATCCAGTCCGCGTTTTCCCTAGTTGTCTCCGTGATTGTTTCATTGTTCCCAAATGTTTTTCAATTGTCTCTCGTTTGGATCCCCGCCCTTTCACACACCTGATTCCCTTTGTGTCATTTGTACCGTGTGTACTTAAACCCTGTGTTAACTCCAGTCTGTGTCAGAACGCTGATTTTCTGTTCCAGTGCCTGCGTATTACTAAAGCCTGTGATCTGTTAATACTTCGGAAGATACCCTTTGCCTGACTATTCTTTTGCTTAGCCCTTATCTGCTCTGTTTGTTTCACGGTTTTATCACGCCTGGTTTTGATGATTCTCCTGCCTTGTCCCCTGGTTCTGCCTGACTGTTGGATTGCCCTTGATTGCCCCTTTGCCTGCCGATTTTGTACCTCCCTCCTTCTGACTTCCTGGCTTGACTCCTGTACGGTAATAAATCTACGCCTTTTGCCTTATCCTGTGGTCTGCGTCTGGGTCCTTACCGCGAATGTAACACTCAGGGTTTTCAAGTGGGCGCCCTCCTTCCTCAGCGTTTCACTGATGAGCCCACTACACCACGCCCTCCTTCCTCAGCGTTTCACTGATGAGCCCACTACACCACGCCCTCCTTCCTCAGCATTTCACTGGTGAGCCCACTACACCACGCCCTCCTTCCTCAGCGGTTCACTGATGAGCCCACTACACCTCCAGAGAGCGATGAAGCCAGGCATCCCAGGCTCACCCCCTTGACGTCACCTCGTTCTTGATGTTATTTTGGAGCCCAGGTGTTCTTTCTCCTCTTAATCCAGAGCCACTGGCTTGCCCTTTCAGCAACACCGGAGAGGGCTTTGGTGGCTAGACGTTGGGCCTGGCCTCGGATTTTCATGTCCTTAAGCAGCCTGGTAGTTGACATGCCTACGAAGCTAATTTCCACTAGGCAAACCTTAGCTTTCCAGCCATGTTGTTCAGCGTTGGCAGCCAGATCAGCGTACTTAAGCCTCTTACATTCATAGACCTCGCCCACAGCATCCTCCCAGGGCACTGGAAGCTCTATGATGTAGATGGTGCGAAGTGAGGTGAACCAAAGCGAGGTCGGCTCTGAGGTTAATCGTGGCGATCTCAGATGGGAAGCAAAACCTCTGTTCCAGGTCCGTCAGTAACTTCCAGTCCTGTGTCCTTTGGGTTGCTTCACACCTTCACGGACGACCTCGCTTGCAGATGCAAGATGGAATGACAGAGGAGGCAGGGCATTGATTATTGTCCATCTGCTCTCCAGCGTAGCTGCTAGACACATCAGTACCTGGTTGTGCCGCCAGGTGTAATGGTCTTGTAATAGTCTTTCAGTCGACAAGAATGTGCTTCAGGTTTGCTGGAAAAGGACAGAGGGGGCACGTAGGGTTTTCGCCGTACCATTAGCTAAGGTTCTTGGGAGATGGCAGGACATCGTACGTGGCTTGTATAATAAAGCTGGTTCGAAATGCTTCCATGTCCCCCAACTCATCCACTGCCCTTGCTTTGGTTGAGAAACAGTTGGCATGGGCTCATCACCAATGCGGAAGCGTTGATCTGACAGCTTCCCCTTGACAATTGATATGCTCCTGGACTTGTTCGGCTTTATCTTCATCCGGGCACACTCAATGTTCTCCTGCAGCTTTCTCAGCAGTCGCATAGTGCATGCCTTGGTTGTGGTGAGTGTGGTCATGTCGTCCATGTATGCCCTGATGGGAGGAAGCCGCAGGCCAGGTTTTATCTGCTCTCGTCCCACCACCCACCGTGACGCTCAGTTGATAACCTCCATGACCATAGTGAAGGCTAGCGGGGAGTTGGTACATCCTGGCCAGCTGGTGTACTGGGGGATATATTGGTGGCATGTCAGGTGGAAGGGGGATCTGTTCGCACCACTGGCTGAGATCTGTGTTGACAGTTTCCCACTCCTTTTTCTCACAGAATTTTGGTCACTTGATCAGCGGCTTTCACCCCGGATCTTAGACTCAGTTGCAGGTTGTGGTAGGCTAGGCTTGTGGTGCTCTGCTGTGCTTGATTTCTCTTCCTCCTCTGGGACAGGGGGATTGATGTCCTGCGGACTTTGGTTTTCGTCCTGCCGCTGAACTTCACTTGACTGACTCGACTTACTTCTTAGAAAGTAGTGGTCGATGCGAGGTCCCTGTTCTACCGCCTTCAAGCACTTTTTCCTGCCTTGATGTATTCTCAAGCCTGCAGTGGATGTTACCTTTGCCCAGCCACAAATGCAACTCTGGAGCTTGTTTCCTGGTGCAGATGTTGTAGTCTCAGGTATTGTTCTGATCATCTTAATCGTTGTCTGTTTCATTCGTGGGTCAATTGCCATGTTGTCTGCTGGTGAGCCATCTTTCGCCCCTGCTCTCATTGACTCTGGAGGTATTTTTTTCATTGAACTTTTCGTAGCCAGGGGTGGGTGGGATCCATACACTAGCAGTGCTGGATTTCTCCTACCATGGGTAGCTAGCCCATGGCAGGCCTGGTCGGGTCTGTTTCCTCCTGTCAGCTGTTTTTCCAGGCTGTCACCAGGTATTTCCCTAGTTGCCAGAGTAAAATGTGCTCTCTCAGTCTTGAGTTGACGCTGAACATTTGGATGTGTTGGGAAAATGTATGTGGACAGCTACAGTGCCAATATGCGGACAATGTGCAGGGTTTAAGGAGGGTTTGGATTTAGTCATCATGGTTCCCAGATTCACATTCCAGATCATGTCCAGAACCAAGGGTCGCCGCCAAAGAGTCAGATCAGATTAGAGGACTCAGGTGCGTTCCGGGATGTTGGGGCTAGTCTTGGTTCCATCCCTTCAGCTCATTACAGTCAAACGGCAAAGCCACTGGGACACAATCCTGGGCCAATGTTTCAAAGATCTTCTAACTGACAAAATGCCCTTGTTGAGGGTTAATGGATGCATCAAACATCACTGAAAAAACCTGAGGGACGTATGACCATAGAGATGGGAAGGGACGGCTCCGGCCCGGTTTTCGGGATTGTATGAGACCAGCCGTAGCGGGTGGCTGTCTCAGGCATTTTCTAATAAGAATTCTGGGCTATATCCCCAGCGAGCAGTCATGTGAGATTGACTATTTAAATGGTGGTTAAGTGGATTCCCCTAAATTATTAATCTCACTGATATTGGAACACAGTGGGGCTTGAAGTACAGTCCAGAGACTAGAGATACGGTCCTGTGTGCATATTTCATTTTCATTGTTTATTTTAAAATTGTATTAAATATTCCCCGTTATCTGATTAATGGAGATTGTATCATGTTGCGTAAAGCATTAAGCTTTCAATCTGCTTTTCACGCTGTTGAGGCCCATAATATAGGGAATGTAACCCCACCTGCTCTGCTGTAAGGAAAACCTGAGTCATGAAACACACTGCATGTTGGACATTCAATGCAATAACAAACGTATGGGTCACGGCTGTAAAATCTCTTCATCTACAATTTGAATAGCACTTATAGCCCAGCCGTAATGAACCACAAAACCTGTATCTGTAATGGCTCTCAGGTGTGAAAGCTTCCTCACAGCTCTGCCGATGGTTCAGACTCACAAATGGGCCCCAGGCACTTCTGTTTGAATGGGATCAGTTTTCTAATTATTTCTGGAAGAATTCCTTGTTAGCTTTCAGCAGCTTCACTGTTTACAAAGTCCCACTGCAGATTTCAGCATTAGTGTATCTTTTATTTTGACCTTTACTCTCCAACTCGAAGGCAGAATATTCTTCTAATATTTGTATTGTATGAAAAAAACATGTTGCAGTGAAAATATTTTCAAAATTTGTATTTATTTTATTTTTATTGAATATCCCCTGTAGTGTAGGTTAGTAGATAGTAGCATAGTAGAATATATGGTTCTTGAGATAAAGACCAGAGACTCTCGTTCCCTACTTGGGTCAAAAAATGAATAGAGGGTGGTTGACACACCTCTGTCTTTCACGCACCTATCCAAGTTATGGCAGCTCCAGAGGGCTTGAGTTTTAGCCTCTGTGCTGTGAGTACATGTCGGTCAGTGAACTGGCCACATCCTCAATGTTTATCATTTATTCATGGAAGTGGGGAGTTCAAATACCTGGCAATAACATTTAAGGTATGTTATAAATGTTATAACCAAAATGCCATATTCATTGAAACTTACTATTACCATCTGCAATTCACATTTTTATAAACAGAATAACAAAAAGTAGCATTGTTATAAGACCATTCCTGAAATAGTTATTTTGATTTAAAAAATTATTAAGTTCAAGGGACATCCTGGAAAACGGACACATTTACCTTAATGCTGTTAGCTTAGAGCAGGGGTGGCCAATTCCAGGCCTCGCGGGCCGGTGTGTATGCAGGTTTTTGCTGCCGCCAGTTAACAATTATTTAATTAGCCCAATCGTTTACACGATCTGATATTTTAATCTACATATCCACCATATGAAAAGCAGCTGATGAATGTTCTTGTGCCGGTATGCGTCAATGCGTGTATTGTAGCATTTTATCGTTCTGTAATTTACAAGTGAATCGGTGATTGTGTGTATGACTAATTAACTGATTGAACCGTGGTAACTGGTGGCAGTAAAAACCTGCATACACACCGGCCCGCGAGGCCTGGAATTGGCCACCCCTGGCTTAGAGGATAGTTAATGCTAGCCACAGCGCTAGCCCCATTGTGAACATAAATGGAGGAGAAGTCTCTGTAGAGGAAATGTCCTGCCCAAAATTAGTACATGTGGAGACACACATGACCAAACTATTGATCTCATCTTTGAGTTTATGGAGGAAAGGCACAGTGTAGAGACAGGGAGAGCTTCTCCACTCTGTGTTTCCTGTATCTCATTGTTCTATAAAGAACACAGTGGGCAATAAAAATGACAGGGGGTTGGATGCCAGCATGAGCAGAAAGAGATCCACAGTGTCCCTCTCCCCTGCTCACATTTTTTATTGAAAAGCTCTTCTTCATTGTTTTACTTCCTTTAAATTATTAATATTTTTTATTTCTGGACCCCTCCTGAGATTTTGTTGGATATCAGTCTGGCGAGATTCGTTGACAAAGTTTTGGCTGAAGAGCATAGTTCTTGGCAGGATGGGGGGGGGGGGGTACATGGGGGTTTTTCAAGGAAGAAAAAATTTAATGGCAGCACTGCTCTCTTACCGTTTAGAAAGAAGCTCAAGCAGCCACTCTGAAGAAGACAACTTGAGACTAGCTTAGATATTATAATTAATTTGGTCTACTTCCAAATTGACATTAATGTCTACTTTTATGTGAATATACATGTGGTCCACGTTTATGTTAACATTCCTGTGCTCTATTTTCATGTTAACATTTATGTGGTCTACTTTCTTTGACTATTTGTTGCTTAGAATGTGTAGTTTAACTTGAGTATGAATCCACTGAGCCATATGCTGTATATCAACTTACAAATCAAAAGCAATTACCAATGTACATTTTTACAATGTAGCAGCCTAACAGCAAGCTGAACAGAACTATTTTCTCTGGAGGGAACTGAAAAATATAAAAACCCAGCCAATTGGTCTGAAAAAATGTGGGATATTATTTTTTCACCTCAGGAAAGGTTGTGAGACACTTCTGGTAAATGGTGCAGAAGAAAATACCCAGAACGACATAATAAATTAAGATTTGTAAAACATGCATTCAGTGTGTGTGTGTGTGTGCACATGTGTGAGTTTGTGTGCATGTGTGTGGGTGCATGTGTGTGTGTATGCGTGCATGTGCATGTGTGTCTCTGTGTGCGTGACCTCAATCGTATGTCAGCATGCATGAGTGTCGCAAACGAAGTGTCCAGAGCAAGTTCTGTCAGGAAACTCTTGCTGTGGTTGGCAATGGTAACCATTGGTAGGCCATAGCAAACACATGTTTTCATACTCAACCGATTACATGCACTCATCACTACTGGAGCATCCTTTTTAAAAGCGAGAGTCTGATCTATCCCATACTGCTTTTTCCTGCACTGCTCTTGTTTGTTTAGCTGTTTCTAGTTCGACATCACCCCAACCTCCACTTGTTGTTTGGATCTGATTCTATGTACTGGGTGGTTTCGGTATATCTTCTGATTAGTAGGGGAGATGTGTCGTGCTGCCTGTTCAATAGGTAGTGCACGCAAAGTACATAAAGCAGATCCATTCAGCGCCAAACCCAAAATTAAAAACACCATTAGCTTACACCACACCTTAGGCTTTGGGACTACAGTACACGTCCCCAAAAATTCTCTCTGCAGCTGTTTTTTTTAGCATGTAGAGCCACTGAGAGATAATTTTGCTTTATAGCCACTTAGCCGTGACTCCCCATCTGTTCAGAGTAAGAGTTCTCCTCACTGTTCCACAGTAGCATTACTGTTTCTGTTCAGGCAAGAGAGATGGGATTCGCCTCCACCCTTATTCAGGGACCGGAAAATCCCCTTTTTGCTCCATATTCTCCGTGCTCCTCATTCTGCCACATCTACTCACCTGATCAGGGCTGAGAGCCCCTCGCTTATTCAAGAGTTCTCCCTTCAAGAGAGCTCTTCGGTGGGCTACAGCTCCACACCGTTTCACAAGCTGCAACTGAGCCAGCTGCTCACTCGCCTCCATCTCTCTTACGGCTGTTGTTTGTTTACCACATTTGGCAGCATTCCGGTTCTTAGCTTCCCTTAGCTTCCCTTAGCTTCCTGGAGTGCACCAGGGGCCAAGAGCCTTTTTCACATGCACACGCCCCAAAGCCCCAGCGCTGCTCTGTGTGTTCTCTCTCGTTGGTTTTGGATTGTTTTTGCCCGTTCCCTCTTTCCTCGTTTGTCCATTCGCTGTTTATTAGAAGTTCTGACTCTGCAGTGAGGAATGACCAAGCGAACATGATAGAATTGTGTGGGCGTTCTACCGCCAAGGTCAGTTCCCGGTTAACGTTTTCAAGAATAAATAGGGTGGCTGCAGAGAGCTTTTCTTTTGTGAAAACGTTTTTATCACAATTTACAGTGACTTGTAGCTCACACTTTAGAATAATGAGGAAACCTATGTAATTACAGAGGTTATTACTTGAAAAAGAATATGCGCAGTGATAATATTTAATTACATTTTTATTCAAAAATGTTTTAATAATTTATCATTAAAAAATGTATTTTAACCAAAAAAATAATAATAATTAATTAAGGCTATAATATTACCCAAAAAATGGGGGAATTGAGTTACACAAAATCAAATATTAACCCTTGAACAAACTCTTTCCCTCACTAACAGTTAGCATAGTCCTGACCCTAACTCTAACCAAAATCTGACCCATAGTCCTGACCCTAATCCATCTTAAATATGTTACTTTTCTATAAGAATTAATCAAAAAAATTAAACACCATTAATTCAATTAAATAAATGGAAGAAAGCCATTTATTATAAATATCAAAATACATAAGGCTCTATTCTTATATCCCAATGGTGAAAAAAAATCTAATACTAACAAACTTTACTCTGAACATGACCCAAATCTTGTCTCAACCCTAAACAGTATCCTTAACCATAACTCTATTTCCACCCATATTAATATCACCTTCCAAAAGTGAATAAAGTGGAGTTATCCAAAAACAAATACGAACTCTTGCACTAAACATAATGCTAACACCGGAATATTGCTCAAACCCTGCTTACATTACATTACATTATAGGCATTTAGCAGACGCTCTTATCCAGAGCGACTTACACAGCATTTATTTTGCATTTATACATAGTATCCATTAATACAGCTGGATATATACTGAAGCAATGCAGGTGAAGTACCTTGCTCAAGGGTACAACGGCAGTGTCTGACCTGGGAATCGAACCGGCAACCTTTCGGTTACAAACCCAGTTCCTTAACCTAAAACTAAGTCATATTAATGCATAAAGACTTCCCACCAAAAGGTGAAAATAGAGTCATTTTAAACAGGTGATTTTTCAATTAAGATGGTGAGAAACAACACAACTTAATTAAACTTGAGTGCCCACATATTATTTAAATGATAGTCACAGGTAAGTGAATATTAAGTGAATGTTCCATGTGAATATTATGAAAAAACAGAATACACAGGTAGCCTACCATGTACTGTATATCAATTGGACGTGGTGCGTTTGGCTGCAGATGGCACTGATAGAGAAATTCTACAAAACATGCCTTTTGAGTGCACCGCATAAACTAGAGCGTGCTATCGGTAGAATCCAACAGGAGAATAGAATCACACAACACAGATAAGTGCCAACATGTTCTCCAGTGTAAAAAAAAAAGCGAGCCTTCATAATGAGAGATCTTCTCAGTGACACGCCACACCACTCCAATCCTTAATGGACTTGAACATGTCCCGGGCTGAATGTCCCTTCATATCACATCTATTGAACATAAGTCTGTCGCCATGCTGAAATGGATTTATTGTTGCGGATGATTAAATGCGAAGGTGGGGGGATCAGAACAAGTCACTCATGCAGTAAAGACCAATAAAGGGAGTAAAACAATAAATACAAAAAAAGAAAAGACAGGAAACTAATTATTTGTGGCTAAACAGCCAAACGAAAATCAACCCACTAAAATATGGCAAACTGGAATAACGAGTGAAACACAAACTAAATCTCCCGAGCTCAATACTGGAGCCAAAACGCGAAACTTAGCAAAGGAAAAAACACCTTCGGCACAATAGTTTGGGCGGTCGAAAAGATGTAAAACCAAAACGAAACAAAAAAAGAAAACTGTCTCAGAGAGAACAGCAAAGAATAAAATAAATAGCACAGAATGCTAACAGGAGGAATAATACCTATACCAGAAATAAAAGCTAATAGCAAGTCCCTCGTGAACATAAACAGCGTTTAATATCACAAGGTCGCTAGTACCTGGCTATACCCGGCTCAATGCAATGTCGAATGACAGAAGCACCGGGCAAGCGGAAGTGAGGAACTTAAATACCCCGCAGGTAGAAGCACAGGTGAAAACAATAATGAGTGAGGAAAAGCAAAACCCCGGAACCGAACGTGGAAAAAATCAGATAGATTCTCAATCGGGAAACCAGGACTGCAACATAAAATAAACAAAAACCCACGAACCATGACACATGCATCAGAAAAGGTTTGAAAAAAGGCAAGCCACTCACAAACTAGGACACATGAGATTAAAGCAGAAGTCAAAGCTCTTTGTGGCGTACTAATGGTTTGAGGTCACGTGGCTTCATCTAGAGTTGGCCTGATTCCCATTATTGTCCACCTGTATAAATAAGTGTGGAATAATTGCCATCGTCAACGTGTTTGGGTCATGATCACATGCTTTTGTTATTCTCTCTCTCTCTCTCTCTCTCTCTCTCTCTCTCTTTCGCTCTCTGCAGTACACCATCCCCTGGGGAATATTATACTTTAATATGCTTTTTATTAAAATTGTTAGAATGCATTCGGTAAATGTTTGATTGCACATTGCATTGCATTTACATTTTAATTTGGTTGGTTAACTGTTTAGCCCTTTGCACATCCCCCCCATTCCATTCAAACTGCATTTATCAGTTCAAACAACATCTATTAGTACAGCATATGCGCTATTTTATTTAAAAGGTCTGTCTGCCAGGGCTATGCTGCTATTCTTGTCAAAAAAAAGTGTAGAAGCATCCACCAAAATGATTAAGCGCCTTGTAAGCATTTCCGAAAGTATCACTGTGTCCAACCTGGAATGTATGCAGCTTAAAAAGACCTGCAATCCCAGCATGCATTTGTGCTCAGGCGGCTTTTGTTCTGTTTGCATTTTTTCATCTGTGATTGAGGCAGTCATTTTATCTACTTTGCGTTTTCACAAGCTCAGCTTCTGTCTTCCTCTGACAGTGCTGATAAGTCCTCACTAGCAGGAACATGGAGGATAATTTCTTCAGCGTGCAGTTTTATTTGCTCATCAGTCAGCCAAAGCCATACTCATTATTAATGTTAATATTGTTTTAATCTATAATCACCACTCTCATATTGTTGTCTATCATAACCATACTACCTATTACATAAATGACTACTGTGCAATTACTATGTACATATATGTATAATTACACACACACACACACACACACACACAACACACACACAAACACACATACACACATATATATATATATATATATATATATATATAATATATTTATATATATATATATATATATATATATATATATGTGTGTGTGTCTGTGTGTGTGTGTCTGTGTGTGTGTGTGTGTGTGTGTGTGTGTGTGTGTGTGTGTGCGTGTGTGTGTGTTTGTGTGTGTGAAGGACAGGGAGACAGAGAAATATTTATTGCTAAATAAATAAAAAAGGGCACTTCAGCCTTTCATACCAAAGTATTTGTTCCAGTATCAAACATATAATTTGCATGCAATGATTTGAGGTACAGCACTGTACTGCTGCAATTAACAGCACCTGAGTTGATCGACAATGACCTCCAGCTGTGAGTCTGTACGTGTGGTTGCCGCTGTCCAATGTGCTGAAGCTATAAAGCAAGTGCAGCCGGAGTGTAGGAACGGCCCTTTCTGCTTCACACCCCCCACCCCATTTCAGAAAGATCTAGCAGACAACACCGTTGGGTCACATTTTCTCTTCTATTACCAGCCATTTGTGGGGCAGGCGATGTCCTTTCCTCCATAAAGGCATGGGGTATCTAAGCAGTGAGCCAATCCGAACAGCCCATTGGGCAAGTTTGCAGGGTCAGGCCATGGCCATATTATCCCTGAGCTGGCTTACTGGACCTCTTTGTTATAAACCTCACAGATCTATATCTACAGAGAATACAGGAAGATGTGGAGGCGGCATTTTCAGCCGTCTCCAAGCACATTACCACCAAACTCGTCCCTGCAGGCGGTGACTCACCGAGACTAAACATTACAGGCGAGTCAGGCGGGGGCCCGGCCTTTTCATACAGAGCCTCTGTTCCTCCCGGGCCTGTTTAGAGTCTAATTCGCTTTGCCCGGTCAAAGACTTCAGCTTGACCAAACATCAATATCACCAGAATTCACAGAATTCACTCGCTGTGGGCCAGTAGAAACTCCCCGTCGGGTTCAAGTTGATATTGCGTCTGCCATTCCAGACCGCTTGTTTGGTCCTCTTTTATTTTGGATTAAATGCCTTTTCTTCGAAGGCTTCCTTTTCATTGCCATTGTTTGCTAATGTCCCTCCCAGCGATTCTGTTTGAATCACTGTCCACTGATCACCCCGTTTTATGCATGCCTCTGAATCGTAATGGAAATATTTTAAAACTAAGCTCCCGGGTGTCCCAGGCTTACAAGCCGTGTATATTTGGTATATACGAGCATAACTAAGCTCCCGGGTGTCCCAGGCTTACAAGCCGTGTATATTTGGTATATACGAGCATAACTAAGCTCCCGGGTGTCCCAGGCTTACAAGCCGTGTATATTTGGTATATACGAGCATAACTAAGCTCCCGGGTGTCCCAGGCTTACAAGCCATGTATATTTGGTATATACGAGCATAACTAAGCTCCCGGGTGTCCCAGGCTTACAAGCTGTGTATATTTGGTATATACGAGCATAACTAAGCTCCCGGGTGTCCCAGGCTTACAAGCTGTGTATATTTGGTATATACGAGCATAACTAAGCTCCCGGGTGTCCCAGGCTTACAAGCTGTGTATATTTGGTATATACGAGCATAACTAAGCTCCCGGGTGTCCCAGGCTTACAAGCTGTGTATATTTGGTATATACGAGCATAACTAAGCTCCCGGGTGTCCCAGGCTTACAAGCCGTGTATATTTGGTATATACGAGCATAACTAAGCTCCCGGGTGTCCCAGGCTTACAAGCTGTGTATATTTGGTATATACGAGCATAACTAAGCTCCCGGGTGTCCCAGGCTTACAAGCTGTGTATATTTGGTATATACGAGCATAACTAAGCTCCCGGGTGTCCCAGGCTTACAAGCTGTGTATATTTGGTATATACGAGCATAACTAAGCTCCCGGGTGTCCCAGGCTTACAAGCCGTGTATATTTGGTATATACGAGCATAACTAAGCTCCCGGGTGTCCCAGGCTTACAAGCTGTGTATATTTGGTATATACGAGCATAACTAAGCTCCCGGGTGTCCCAGGCTTACAAGCTGTGTATATTTGGTATATACGAGCATAACTAAGCTCCCGGGTGTCCCAGGCTTACAAGCTGTGTATATTTGGTATATACGAGCATAACTAAGCTCCCGGGTGTCCCAGGCTTACAAGCCGTGTATATTTGGTATATACGAGCATAACTAAGCTCCCGGGTGTCCCAGGCTTACAAGCCGTGTATATTTGGTATATACGAGCATAACTAAGCTCCCGGGTGTCCCAGGCTTACAAGCCGTGTATATTTGGTATATACGAGCATATAAGAGCATAAGAACATTGGATAATGAGAACTGGCCTCTCAGCCTATCTAGGCCGGTCACTGTACCTGCTCTCTACAAGAGTAGTGGTGCAACCCACAAGCTAATTTTCATAAGCCCACATTTGCAGACTAATAAAGCCCCTTTTCCTTTCCTTCTAGTGAGAAAACAAAAGACTGATGGTCTCTGGTACAGGGTCGGACATCTTTTCATTGTTTAATGGACGGTAAAATAGAGAGGCTTTATTGGTGTGCAAATTGGATAAGGGGTTGACAAACTCTGGGCTAAAGAGCCGTTAGCACTGTGCCAGGCTTGGCCAAGACTGTCTGGTTCAGCCTCTATGACATGATACAACAGTTTATTACTGGTATTAACCATTTTCTGCATGAAAACAACATCGCTTGAAATGAACCTTTGCACGCAGAATATAGGATGATGAAATCTTTGTTTGGATGGTTTTTGACATGTTTGCATGCTGGGGCCACATTTATAAAAAGTAATTAACATTAAATTTGATCTGATGTGTGACGTACGTAGAAAATCACGACAAAGTAGTGAATTATAAAATTTCAACGTGACTCCATTTGACCGTGGAAACGTAGCTCCACGTCAGGTCTTCACTTGATGTATGCACATTACCTGCTGGTTATGCCGATGTATTGCAGGCTTGAGAGCCGCACTGGAACACTTATTGGTGTTGAAAATTAAACTTTCTATTAAATGTGTGTGACCTGTTAGCCCCAGGGCGCAATTACAGGGCTCATTCACATGCGTTCAATTTTAAGTTCATTTGAAATTTATAGATGTAAGTACGGACCACAGACATACGCTATTTTAAAAGCGCAGCCAATTTTATAAATAAAGCTTTAAGTCCATTTAAAGAAATGTACTTACATGAAAGTTAAAGATGACGTCCAAGTACTTTTTTTTTATAAATGAGGCTCCTGGTTTAAGTTTTCATACAGGCACTGTCCTCTCTTTCCCCATAGTCACAAAATCTTAAAATTCTAATTTAAATATGATTTACTAGCACAACAAGAGAACTTAGAACTTGTGTTGCTGAAGTACCCGGATTCCTGCTCCGTGGTTGTGATCACTGGTATGGGACCGTAAACCTACATTCCTACAGGGTTAGACCACACTCATCTAGGTAAGCACAAGTAGGTGGCATTGTCCCTTCTTCTCACACCCCGTCTGTCTGAGAGAACTCATTTCAGGGGACACCGAAAACCCCCCACAGACTTTAATATTGTAGAAGGGAAAATAATTATTGAGGTTCCCAGGTACTGTACTGACTGGCTGTCAGTCTTAGGCCGCTTTCAAACACTTTCCTCTTGTTTATTGTAATAAATTTAAACAAATGTTACATTTTATACAATGCCACAAATTATTCATTTAATATAGCCAAAAAGGATCACACTTCTATGGTGCCACAATATAATCCATTCACATTTAATTCCTGTCTATGTATGCCTTGCCACCTTATTCTGCACAGAATTCCAGCATTATTTTTTGTTATCCATTTGAAAAATCCTCTTTAAGGGTTAACATTCTAAATATTGCTGCCAGAATGTTGTGTAGTTATTATACAGTATGCTGTAACAAGAGTGTAAAATGAAACGGTGAGGCAATTAACCTTGCTTTCTCCTATCGCTGAAAAGCAATTTAGAATCGTGGCAAAACAGCAGCATAGAATTAACGATTCAAATCTCTTGCTTCAACTAATGTCTGTTCTCAGCTTTGATAGCCAATTATTTGCAAGTGTTACTTCTGATTTTCACAAATGTAGTTCACTGATTATAAAAAAAAAAAACTTATTCATCATAACAATTAAAGTAACCCTTGAAAATATTAGCAGGTTAAATTTGAGGACAACAATGTTGAGCGCCAGTACCCACATGGTTTTGGCTCGATGAGCCATTCAATTAAATCTAGAAGCTTCTAATGCTAATCATTCTTAGAAGCTGTATGTATTTGCTAAAAAAAAAGGTTATCATTTGAGTTGTGCATAACAAATTTGGTGTGCTTTTTTTTTTTTGATGTCCTTCAGTCCAGAAAAAAAGACATTATCAAGTCAATCACAGGCAATAATGATTAATGAAGGGAGTGTCGATGAAGCGCTGTTTTATCTGGCTTTCTGGAGACAACAGAGACAAGCCTATTACCTTAATAGTTTTCTCCCTGATAAAGGATCATTTGTCTTTCCTTGTGTCAATGGGCACAGGAAGCTTAAAATAGATAGCTGCTGCAAAGTGAGCATCAATCTCTCCATCAATCTGTCCAGATCAATCAAATTAGCAGTCTTGTTTTCTCTCTCTCTCTCTCTTTCTCTCTCTCTCTCTCTCTCTCTCTCTCTCTCTCTTTCTCTCTCTCTCACACACATACACACTCACACAAACACACATCCTTTGGGATCTTTTCTTAAGTGCTACAGTATAAAAATGCACTGAATTATTGATTAGTTATTTCAACAATCATTCACAGGGAATACTTTATCTTGAGGTCTTTATAGTGCAGCAGAAGTGCAGTGGTCTGCCGCCAGTCTGCGTGAAACTTTGTCTACTATCAATTTGCAGCTTATGGCAGAGGCCTATGGATGTAGATTAAATAAATGTCGGAGCACTTGCCCGTGGAAAAATTATGTTTAGCATTAAAAACAAGATATTCTTGGCCGGTCTGGAGTCAATGATGGCAATAAAGGGAGCAGAGCTTTAGGAGCAGCGTGATTATTTCAGTGGAAATGGTGTCAGTTTGTATTTGAATCCGAGGGCATCAACTTCCTGAATTACAGCACGTTGACCGGGGCTGCATTTGAATCCAATTTAACGTCCCTTCCCTTGCTCTCTTCCCTCAAGTGAGCTATTTTGTGATGAAATTTGTAACGTGCAACAAGTGAACTTAACGGGTACTCTGCAAGGGAGGATAGACGAGGAACAAATCAAAATGGAACCGAACGTCCCTTGTAATATCGAAATTGCTGTCCCATAGAGCTGAAACGTGACCACCCACTTTTTCTGTGTGGAGTATTGAATTGTGAGATTCCCTTCTTGCTGGAAGCTTGCATTTTATACCCTTGGTGGAAGGGAGGATATATTCGGGAAAGAGGAAATATAATTACTCCCTCCCCTGTGTGGGGTGGCACCGGACCCCCCTGGGAAATGATCGGCCACCCCAGTTGCCATCCCTAAAAATTTTTGCGATTACCATTGCAAATAAGTGGCGTATTTTAGGGGGTTTAGCTGACATTTTGGGATTCCCCCCTTGAAAAAAGGAAAGGGAAGGGAGCACATACTACAGGCCCCAGATCAGTATTCCCCGTCCACATCCTAACCTCATCCACTATGAGCTAAAAAATGTAAAACAGATTCTAGATCAGTGATCCTACTCTGAGATGCTTCATGCATATGGGTTCAGGACTAAAATAATTTCCAGTCGTCTGTGCTGCGCTGACTGTACATTGTGGCACCTGAATGCAGGTACTTCTGGGTGACACAGGTGTTAGAGGGACCCAGATGACGGGAGGACATTAGTTCTCCAAAGAGAGGAGTGGGGTCAGAGCTGACCCCTTTACCCCCATTAGTGTAATGTACCCAAGGGCCAGCTCATCCTCGTCCATCTCTGTCTCTCCCCGGCTGTCATTCTATTGTCCTGCCTGGCCCTGCCAGTTATCTGCTCCCGCATCCAGGGAGGGAGGCAAAGAGCTTTTCCATTTCATATTAAAACCCCCTATTCAGCCCAATACCCACATTCACTTACATTCAGAAATACATTGCATTACTTCTCTCTCTCTCTCTCTCTCTCTCTCTCTATATATATATATATATATATATATATATATATATATATACAGGTGCAGCTCAAAAAACTCATGGTGTCACACTCTAATCAGCTAATTAACTCAAAACACCTGCAAAGGTTTCCTGAGCCTTTAAATGGTCTCTCAGTATGGTTCAATAGGCTACACAATCATGGGGAAGACTGCTGACTTGACAGATGTCCAGAAGACAGTCATTGACACCCTCCACAAGGAGGGTAAGCCACAAAAAGTAATTGCTAAAGAAGCTGGTTGTTCACAGAGTTCTGTATTTAAGCATATTCATAGAAAGTTGAGTGGAAGGAAAAAGTGTGGTAGAAAAAGGTGCACAAGCAACAGGGATAACCGCAGCCTTGAGAGGATTGTCAAGCAAAATCCATTCAAGAATTTGGGGGAGCTTCACAAGAAGTGGACTGAGGCTGGAGTGCATCAAGAGCCACCACGCACAGACAAATCCAGGACATGGGCTACAAATGTCGCATTCCTCGTGTCAAGCCACTCCTGAACCAGAGACAACGTCAGAAGCGTCTTACCTGGGCTAAGGAGAAAAAGAACTGGACTGTTACTCAGTGGTCCAAAGTCCTCTTTTCAGATGAAAGTAAATTTTGCATTTCATTTGGAAATAAAGGTCCCAGAGTCTGGAGGAAGAGTGGAGAGGCACAGAATCCACGTTGCTTGAAGTCCAGTGTGAAGTTTCCACAGTCAGTGATGATTTGGGGTGCCATGTCTACTGTGTTTTCTGAAGTCCACAGTCAACGCAGCCATCTACCAGGAAATTTTAGAGCACTTCATGCTTCCTTCTGCTGACAAGCTTTATGGAGATGCTGATTTCATTTTCCAGCAGGACTTGGCACCTGCCCACACTGCCAAAAGTACCAAAAGCTGGTTCACTGACCATGGTATTACTGTGCTTGATTGGCCAGCAAACTCGCCTGACCTGAACCCCATAGAGAATCTATGGGGTATTGTCAAGAGGAAGATGAGAGACACCAGACCCAACAATGCAGACGACCTGAAGGCCGCTATCAAACCAACCTGGGCTTCCATTACACCTCAGCAGTGCCACAGGCTGATCGCTTCTATGCCACGCCGCATTGATGCAGTAATTCATGCAAAAGGAGCCCCAACCAAGTATTGAGTGCATAGAAATGAACATACTTTTCAGAAGGCTGAGATTTCTGTTTAAAATATTCTTTTTTATTGATCTTATGTAATATTCTAATTTTCTGAGACACTGAATTTGGGTTTTCATTAGCTGTAAGCCATAATCATCAAAATTACAAGAAATAAAGGCTTGAAATATGTCACTCTATGTATAATATAATGGATGGATCACTTTAAGAGTTGTTTTTCCTGACACATTTTTGTACTGAAATCTATGGAAGTCAGGAGAAGAAACACTTCAAGTAATCCATCCATATCTACTGTATGTCTGGCAGCAGAATGATGGTATATGGCTTGTTTGATACGTCAGACCCTTGATAACTTCGAGCCAAGCCATGTGTTCCATACTGTTCCAGTGTCATTTACAGCTAAATCGAATCCCACCCCCCAATTCCCATAGGGAACCATTCAAATGCAGAGAGGTTACATTAAGAGTACCAGAAAATTTTGATATTGTTGGGTCACAAACATCAGGAAGTCATGGCATGCAAAAAATATGAGACCAAATATAAAAAATGTATTACTTTATTTTGCATTATGTTAAAGTGTCCAAGTACAAAATCAAAATAACAAAAAATGTGTCACTGTCCAATGAATTATGGTGCTCACTGTATATATAGGACAGTTTTCTTTTCTCTGTGTATCTTCTACCTCCCTTATATGTGTATCAGTCCAGAAGGAAGGTAATGTTCTGGCTTTTAAAATAAATGAGGAATTGAGCTTCAGGGGATCCTCTATGTGTGTGCGTGCGTGCGTGCGTGCGTGCGTGCGTGCGTGCGTGCGTGCGTGCGTGCGCGTGCGTGCGTGTGCGCGTGTGTGCATGCTTATTTTTTGGGACTGTATTTGTGTTGTATATGTGACTATGTATGCTTGTGTGCATCTGTGTGTGTGTTTATGCATTTCTCTACATGCTCATGTGGATGTTTGGTAGATGGCCATAAATCCTTGAGATCTATAAATTATTAATTTTGGTCTCAGAACCGTACCGCTCTGATCCATCCTAAAGCAATGCTTTGCTCAATTAACTGGCAACAGCCCCGGTTCAAATTGCTGAACAAGTTAGTTGGTGAATTTGTCAACAAATTTAGTCGGGTGCCAAATCAATATGTCCTGCACTGCAGTCACAGCATTGAGAGAAATGTAAGGCAATGTCTATGCAGTTAAAGTTAAACTTCTGAAAACACATCCTCAGCACTTAAACAAAACAAATCAAGACCTGCAGCATATTCGGATACGCCATTGTGTTGGCTACACCACCAACTATAATACTTCCATACTATAATACTTTGCTCTGTAACTGTGTTCATTATTACGTGCTTAAACTCTCTCGTGCATCACAACTGTTTCATACTGGGTGAGCACCACTAGTAAACACTCGGAGATTGTTATTTCTGAACAACATTTAGAGTTGGAAAGAAATGCCTCCATTATCATAATAGATACTGTAAGTTCATATCAGCCATTAACTATACCACTAACATGTAGAGCATAAGAAACGGTCATTAGCAAACAACACAATTAGCTGTCATACCGTTTGCTACTTTGTAGCTGTTAAGAGCTGCAGGTATTTGGTGCGCTGCAGTGGCTTGTTGACTGTAGTTTGGCATGTTATCATAACACCAACGCATCCACAGTGTTGCATAACTCCCATGGTGCTAAATTAACAGATCCAAGCATAACAACACTTATTTTCCACACTGAACATTTGCAACTGCCTGTTGATTACGGTGTGCACCCCCATCACAGACAGCAGTCCAAGGCAGTGCATGTTAGTGTTTCTTCATGCAAGCCTGAGCTAGGTCATTAACCGTGACCACCTGCATGTTTGTGTTTCTTAATGCAAGCCTGAGCTAGGTCATTAACTGAGTTTTACTGAGTAAATTCCACTTCCAACCACTCAAATATTTTATGAATCCATTTCCTTTCCAGCACAAAATGTCTGAATTAAATTTCCGCTGCTTTAAGATGATCGGATTTCCTTCTGAGAATCAGTTCTCCGCTTATCATACTTAAATTGGAATAGTCCCATGAATTTCCATTTACGCTGGGATTCGCCCCAAGGCCCGATGGCTTGGAGTCCACACGCACAGGGAGAACAGTTGGTTTCACCCCAACGGGGCGGAATGGGCTCAATGTACCCCCATATTTCAGGTCAGCCTGCTTAACTCATGTGTTCTACTTCAGCAGCGCCTAGCCAATATGGCTGCTGACATTCACAATTTTTTTATTGATCCTGTCAATGTGCAAACTTCTAATAAATCACATTCGTTTACCTACTCAACATAATTTTTTGGTTCAGTTCACTATTAGAACAATGTCAAACAATATTTATGGTAATAAATAATTTATTTTCAGTGCTTTTCAGTTTGGTTGACAGAACTCTTGCATTCGTGATGTGTAATAGTGAAAACAGTTTTCCGTTAAAATCAGCTCTTGCATATCTATAGATATGTAAAAATTAGTTGAGTTACTTTGTATCAACAGTTTCAACGGAAAGAACAAAAAAACGTATCCTGAGGCAAAATAACGTAGCACAGAATCACGTTGGTAGCCTACAAATTGCCTACGAGATGCATTATTCCCACACCCCGTTGGTTTAGGTGGTCTGTTATTCTTGATTAATTTTAAAACATAAACTATATATAACTTCAAATATTGCGATCTAGAACCATATTTTTAAAAAGTGCAAATCCGGATCAAAAGGCGATAAAAAAATGTCTAAATGTTTAAATTGGTAATTGTTTCATTTTTTCAGACTCAAATCCAGGATCCTTTACCAGCAGTGTAAAGGCAGCTGCGGTCGACGTTAGTCACCCTTGGCACTGTAAATTGTTTGTATTTTTGTCACCCGTGGCACTGAATGAGTTAAGCACCACCTAGCTACTCACCGCCGTGTACCATAGGTCAGGGGTTCCCAAACTTTTCCATGCCAAGGACCCCCAAATAGTCGTAGCCTCTGGCTGGGGCCCCCCTATTGCGAAATGGCTTTTAAAAAAAACTTTTAAATTACACTGGCAAATATAGAAAAATCAAACATACAGCTTCTTAATACACAACACAATACTTTTGACCCTATTTTGATTCCATAATCGGGCCGTTAGCAGCTCAACGTAACGCTTTGACTGACAGGCAGACGGTTAGTTATTGGCTGCGATTGAAAGAAGGGCATGGCAAATATCTAATTTCGATATGAAAGGATTTATAACAATTTATATCTTATTTTAAACTGGCACAGTAATCTTATGAATTGAAATAAAAAAATGTAATAAATGAAAAAAACTTTTTTTTTTTGCATTTTCCATTTTCCTCTTCCTTCCAATTGGCCCCCCTGGCGCCCCCTGGCGGCCCCCCGTTGGGCCGCGGCCCCCACTTTGAAAACCCCTGCCATAGGTGACCAGTTGCTATGATTGACCCATGTCTCCTCCAATCAGAACAAGCTCTCCTGTAGCACTGCAAATCATGTAATGTGCAAAATAGTCACTGAGTTGTGGGCCAGTGTACCCAAGTAACACACATGCCCAGCTAACCCAGTGCTTTATGTGTGGAAGCTGGTGATAAGTGAAGACATGTGAAAATGGTACAATTTACATTTACAAAAAATATATATATTTTCGCAAAAAACTCCATCATAGCTTCCCACTCAATGCATGCACAAGGCTTATGGAGTGATGTGGCAGTTCAGATGGCAACTAACAGGTCAAAAAAATAAGAGCTAATACTAAGGATCTGCCCAGGCATGCCATCTCTTTTCTGCACTTTATTTTTGCCTTTTCAATCTCAGCCACACAAAGAGCTGGAGCGTTTTTTGTTTTTTTTACTTATGCTGGAGTGAATAATTCAGTTACACAATGTACACCGTGGAAAGTCAGGTATTGTTCTTGTGCAACGAGGGTCTTTTATGTGCTCCGTCCCTTTTAAATGAATTCCACCGGGATTTCAAGGGCCTGCAGGTTGAGATGCGACATGAGGCATAAGAGGGGGGATGGGGCAGGAGAGGGGGTCAAGGGGTGTTTTTATTTGGTGACATATTTTCTCTACTAAAAGCAGAACAGTTGTCTACTAGTAGACCCCAGGCTCAAAGCCCTAAATGACATGTGTGTTTGTGTGTATGTGCATACATGAATGTGTTTGTGTCTGTGTGTGTGTGTGTGTGTGTGCACTGCAAAGTTCAGGTGACCCTCTTGAGAAAAAAGAGACTCCTGTCCTTCAGAATAGGACTTGCACTGTGTGAGTCAGGCAGCAGGCTTTAATAAAGCTTGCAGTACCAAACCTCGCCACTTGGTAGCAGTAAAGCACTTATTTTAATGATTCCCATTGACTTGGGTTTATGTCCATACATTTTTTTTTAATGACATTTTACATAATAAAATATATTTAGTGATTTCATACACTTCTGTCTCTTTTGCCTTTATTAAATGATCACATGGTATGATGCAGGAAGTAGAACAATTACCCGTTTCCTGTCTTCTCTCGGCTGTAATTAACGCTGCAGTAATGAGTGATTATATGTGGTTCTGGGCCCTGTAGGAGCAGCCTGTCATTAGCCATAATTGCTTCTGAAGTTCTAATGTCTGTGGGAGGGTGGGTTGTGACAGGCTCTGGGAAGGATGCGTCACATCACAAAATGGGAGCAAACAAATTAACAGGTGCAGGAAACAGAACAGCGCATCGGCATCTGACCCGCGAATGCCGACACCTTTGATCGCCCCTGCCGTTTGCGCTAGGGCGGTGGATAAAACGTTTAACGGGGAGGGCGGGGGTGGTAGAAGGGCTGGCGCCAGAGTCTGTTGACAGGAGGGGCCTCCGTCCGTCACCGTGGTGACTTACGTGTCTGTGAGCCGGCTGTGCCAGTTCTGTTAAACGTGCCAACCGAGCCACACGGTAGGGACAGGAACAGGAAATTGTCTGTTTTTCAGCTTTTGGTGTCATATACGAATGCGTCTCTCAACACCGTGCTGTAAACAGGGATGTGAAGATGTTATTCCAGACAGAGGTGTAAAATCCAGGTTCAGAACGTAAAAGTCCTCCCCAGGATTTTGTTCCAATCACTTGGATTTGCTAATTAGCACAATTTTTCAGCCAGGAGGTATAACTAATTTGTGAAATCAGCTAGCCGAGTTCATGGGCAGAAGGAACATATGGCAGGACTTTTACTTTCTGACCCCTGGATTTCACTCACACCTCTGATTCCAGTCACATTACAGTAAATCACGATCATTTTCTCCTCTCCTCTCAGATACAACTCTTTGAGAAGGTACTTTGTGAAGAACATTCACTGTGATGTGAGATTAATACACCTGACCTCCAGGATGTGCTTTGCTAATGAACCAATGTTCAATTACTTCTTCTGATGACTACTGATCTCATATACTGTAGGTGCAGCTAATCTTCAATTTGTGGTGATAATTCAAACCAACTGAACCATTGCCCTGTAACAATGCTGGATGAAACTTGCTAGAAACCGATCAGGTTGCAATTTTTCACTACATCTTCAATATTGAAAATTAAATGTAAAAGGGATGGTACCCCACCCCCAAATAAAATATTGAAAATGTTTACCTTGCTCATTTGCTGTTTCATATCATGGGGAAGTTGGTAGTTATCTTAAACTATCTTAAATCCTGATCTCTCTCCCCGCTCCACTGCATTGCCAGTCCCTTACTAGGTCCTGTGATAGCTGGAACCAGTGATGGCTTTTGCCTCATTTTACTTTAAGCAGCAGCATCTTAAGACCTGAAAGCGAGAGTAACTGAAGTCAATCTGAGCCAAAGCGGAGATATGATCTTTTTCGGTGGACGCCTCCCGGCTGCATGGTATCATCCTGTGGGAGTGACAAGAGCCAGAATGGCTCCCTAGACTTCCATTCGGACTGAGCCAATGGTAGTGACTGAAATATGAAAATATGAAAATGTAATTTAGGGTACTGCCTTATTAAGGTAGACTCAGCATGCTATATTGTATAAAAACATGATTGATATCTCTGATATTGATATCTCTGTAAGCAGCAATAATCCAAGGTATGTCAATCTTAGTCCAATAAATATATGAAATCAAATAAAAAACTAAACACAAAGGCTGCCAACGATGCAACCAGTTCTAAGACACAGACAAGAAGGCTGTCTGTTCAATATACACTGCTCAAAAAAATTAAGGGAACACTTAATCATCACAGTATAACACCTAGTCAATTAAACCAAACTGGTCATGCTGGATGATGTTGCAGGCAGCATAACATTCGCCACGGCGTCTCCAGACTCTTTCACGTCTGTCACATGTGCTCAGTGTGAACCTGCGCTCATCTGTGAAGAGAACGGGGCGCCAATGGCGAATTTGCCAATTCTGGTGTTCTCTGGCAAATGCCAATTGAGCTGCACGGTGCTGGGCTGTGAGCACAGGTCCCACTACAGGACATTGGGCCCTCATGCCACCCTCATGGAGTCTGTTTCTGACAGTTTGGTCAGAAACATGCACACGAGTAGCCCGCTGGAGTTCATTTTGTAGGGCTCTGGCAGTGCTCCTTCTGTTCCTCCTCGCACAAAGGAGCAGATACCGGTCCTGCCGCTGGGTTGTTGCCCTTCTACGGCCCTGTCCAGCTCTCCTCGTGTAATGGCCTATCTCCCGGTATCTCCTCCACGCTCTTGAGACTGTGCTGGGAGACACTGCAAACCTTCTTGCGACGGCACGTATGGATGTGCCATCCTGGAGGAGCTGGACTACCTGTGCAACCTGAATGGGCTGCAGGTACCGCCTCATGCTACCAGTAGTGACAAGGGCACTAGCAAAATGCAAAACTAGAGAAAAATCAGTCAGGAAGGATCAAGAGAGAGAAATGGTCTGTGGCCACCACCTGCAAAACCATTTACTTTTTGGGGGTTGTCTTGCTGTTGCCTCTCCTGTCCATCTGTTGTCACTTTCATTTGCACCAAAGCAGGTGAAATTGATTCACAATCATTTGCGTTTCCTAACTGGACAGATCGATATCCCAGAAGTTTCATTGACTTGGTGTTATACTGTGTTCTCTTAATTTCATTGAGCAGTGTATATATATTTTTTTTTTTTTTTCAGCTTTTTATTGGACAGTGTAGATGGACATGGAAGCAAGAGAGAGGATGAGACATGCGACAAAAGTCGTGCGGCTGGATTCGAACCGCCAATGTCGCGGCTCGTAATGAGCATGTGGACGGTGCTCTACAGCCAGGTCTGCAGCAACCACAGTTTTTATAAAGTGATAGTAAGAGGAATCTGAACAATATAGGACTAATTTTCCAAAATTTTGCTGGTTTTAATCTGGAGCACTTTGAAAGGCCTTTTTTTTTAAAATCAGGTGTTGTGCAAGAGTCATATTGTGCGAGTACACTTCATTTATGGTCGTTTATATTTTTCTAAAATGTGTTTGTTTTTCCAGTTCTGGCCTGTGAATTATTTCCTTTGAAATCTGCATAACTTAAATGACTAACACATTCCCACACAAAGCTTTGAAAGAGCTGAAATCTGATCGACTCGCAATCACCCTGCTGTGTTAAATAGGTGCTTGCAGTGCTTGGTTTTTTTATTAAGATTTCATAGAACTTCACTTTTTAGGCCCAGCATTTAGTAGAACCACTGCCTTTGGCCAGTCTGAATTCAAGTCTGAGTGCATTGCCCACAAAAAATAATACGTGTCTAGCTGGCATTTGTACAATGCCATCCAAGTACATTTAACTCTATTTACTTGGGCCCTCTAGAGAAAATTTCCACCTAGTTTCTACTAGTTTTATTTAAATGTCAATATCTCATTGAAGAAGAAGCTGTATCATTCAGAAATTTGCAACAGAATACATTTATTTCAGAATAGTCACCTACAGTATATACATAATAACCATAACATAAGTAGCCTAATGTATTTAAAAACGTGTTTTAAAAAAACGTACAGCACATTACACAACAACAGCAATGTATTTCAGCCCTAAGTGTGATAGGTGGTCGCTCTGGAAATGTTGACTGTATGGAACTTTGGCTAAATTTAACAAGATAAACTCTTAAGGGTTAATCAGAAAACAGCTGTAGCGGAATATACTGGTAAGTACTTGGTTTCCTAAATATATTTATACAAGAAATCTTGTAAAAAAAAATGTGGTGTCTTCTAAACCGAAAGTGCATCTGGTACTGTATATAGTAGTAAGCAAGGAAAAACGGCGAATGTTAATTTGTACAATGTTTTTATAAAATATTATTGTTTCTATACGTGAACATGATTTTCTTAGCGTGTATAAACGGTGCATTTTGTGCATTTTACAGTTTGTGGCTGTGGCGAGAGGAGAGTCGTTAGTGCTTTGGGGCTATTAATAGCACCCTTATATTTCATTGCACTGCAGTGTAACCGAAGAAGCTGAGGTTTTCGTAAAAAGAGGCTACCCTTTTAAACAATATTGGTCAAAATTTACGGGGTTTTATAATTTCATGATAATTTTATAATTTCAGACAAACATGAATACTGTAATTGAGACATATATGTCTCAACCACTAGGGGTGACGTATAGAGTTAATGTCCAACGACAACAAGTTTTCTGATTGACCATAAACCTAGAGACTTAATTACACCAAGCTTACAATCAGCCAAAGTCTATTGACTGTAAGCTGCAAGACAAACAATTTTTATATGAGACATTTTGCATGTACCGCAGTGAGGTCGCTATTGTGTGATAAGTCGCTTCATCCCAGCCAACTGAAAGTCTTGGGCGACACTAGAGCCAATAACACGTTGTCCCGTGGGGCTACCGGCCACTGTGCCTTAACAGGATGAGCCACCCAGCAGGCCAACAAAAATTATGTTTATGATTACAGCATAGTTGTGCGATTAGGATTTCATGACAAGTCAACAAGGCAAGACCAAACCAAACGGATGCCAGTGGACCAGATATTGCACAATTATGGGCCAAGACCTTCTGATAAGCAAGTGACAGTACTGTGAGTGATGATTTGTGAACGTGTGCCATGTCTTGCAGGAGAGCCAATCACAATCCCTGTTTCTTTTTCAATTATTTTATTTTTAGGCATGGTATGATGGGGATTTTTATGCATGTCTATTCCCATAAAATACATCATACATTCCTGGAGGTAACTGGGGGAGGGGGGGGGGGGGAATAAAATACTTGTTAGGTTCATGAGAAAATAATTACTCAGGCCTTCAGTCCAAAAACAACAGTTTTTTCATCCGAAACTTAACAATGATTTTTTTTGTGACTTCACAATGGCTTTTAGCCATAAGATTACACAGTATACTTTAGTGCAAAGTTTTGGCAAGGGCCAACAATAAAGATGCAAAACAAAATGATTAGGTGACCCCCCTGGTAGTGTATTCTCTACTCGGTGTGCCTGAACACTGAACATGGCAGTGTGTCCTAAGCATTGAACGCAGACAGCGCTACAGGCAGCTATGTCGTATGGGGGTGGAAGTTTGGGTGATTCCAGGGGCCCTGACTGACATGGGCCTACTAAACATGCTAGACCATAGGATTAATTCCTTTTTTTTTCTACAAGAGAGCTGCAAGCCTGCAAAGGTAGTTATTTAAAGTGCTGAATGGGTCGATTATTAGGTTCTGGGGGTTACAGTAATTGTGCAGAAATGGGGCCCAATGTGAGTTATTTTTATGGGGCCCAAAATACCTGGCCACACCACTGAATACAGGACCCAATCACAAGAGCACCTGTTCACCAGCCACAGCCCCAGCTTAGTAAAATCAGAGCCTTCGGAGAGTGCACACTTGATATGAAGCTGTTAATACGCATTCATGCACAATACATCTTTTCATTGGGCTTTCTTCTACCAGCTAGTTTATTATCTCAGACTGTAAAATGTTCAACCCACTTGATTATTTGATTATTATATCCCTCATTACATTCTGCTACCATCCATTTTACCTTTAGTTTAAACCGGGCCGGCCAGCGAAGGATGGGCTCCCCCTCTCTAGCCAGGTTTCTTCTGAGATTTCTTCCCACCGGGGAGTTTTTACCTCGTTTGCTGTTCGGGGGTTCAGGCCCAGTTTTTGCACAATTCTCCTTCTGTTTCTCTGTACAGCGTCTTTGTGACAGCGGCGTACAAAATAAATTGAATTAAATTGAAAAAAAAACGAACAGAGAAGGATTAAGGAGGGTGATGGAGAGATGCCAAGTACGGGCACTTGAGTTTCGATTCGACTGAAGCCAGCGGAGAAGGGAAAGTGCCTTTTCTGTAAAACGTGTGATGCTCCGCAGACTTGTGGAGGCTTGTCCCAGGCCTGTTTCCGTGTAGAAAATCCCACTCTGGGAATATTGGGCGTCCTGATACGGGAACGATTTAACAAACCCCTGCAAGCCTACTTTTGAAAAACTTGACAATGATTTTATGACCGTGTAGTATAGTCCTGGGAACAGGCAGAGAACAGACAAGAGGAAATGTTTTAACATGCACAGAAGGACCTGTCCTTGTTCATGTTCGTGCAGCTCTTATGACATGCCCTATACACACTACGCGGTATGTCCCATATCTCGTCGTAACAGCATTGTAAGTCACTCCTCATAAAGCCGCCCGTCAAAAGGACAAGTAAATTTAATGCATAATTCATAGCAGCACCATGTTGTGAGTGCGCCCCTCATTTGAAGCAGTCGATGGATTACATTTCCAGGCCTGCGCTGAGCTTTCAGATTAAAAAATTTCTTGAGTTTCAACTTTACGGGTTGATCGTGTTGATCGTGTTCGAGTTCAACGTTTAACATGAAGGCCTTACATCTTCCTGTTTACCTCCCATTTGCAGTGCAAGTTTTTGAATAAAATGCAAGCAGTTAGTTTGAATCACATGGTCACATGTATCTGCCTGAAGAATACTCGCAGTACTCTTTAAGTGTTTTTGCCTATTTTGAGTGCCATTTATTTGATTTGTGCACACTTATTCAATTGTGCTACTTTAAAGTGTCTCTATTTATATTTGTATACATTCTGCTGACATTTGGAACACCGCTTTATTCCATTCGTTTTTTTGTGGCAGATGCACTGTGTAGGGCAAACAAGAACAGGAGTGTCTGGGCTCTGTTCACTCACTGTGCAAGTTCTTCTCAGAGCAGCGCATACACTGGATACAGACTGTTGCATTCAATGTTTTCACCTGTCACTTCAACATGCACAATAAACGTGATATGTGACTGTGACGGATGGCACCGTATTGCATATCAAGGGAAGTGATGCTTCACTTTGTTGTCATGGCGAAAGTGGGTCGGGGGGGTTGGGCATGCCCTGGAGGACAGAGGTGGGAATCACCAGGCTGACCCAGAATGAGAGCTGTAACAAAATACATGTATATCCAACTGGAAGTCTACTGTCTTCCAGCCATTTTGTTCTCATCTTTTCCCTTTTTTAGCATCATATGGCACAGGTCAGCACCATTCTGCCCTGGCTCTGTGACATAACAGGAATGATGTGTTTGATAACACGCGCCCATAAAGCCAGTCCCAGAGCCTTTACATTGCACAGGATTCACTCCACCTGAGAAATGAAATCAGAGTTCATAGGAGAGTTCTGGAGGAGTCATGGGAGGTAAACAGCTTCTAATATTGGTTTCACAACATGAAATCAATATCAATCGGCCCTGTCTTCGAGGCTTTTAAAGAAAAGACAGCAGAATTTTTTTCTGGGATGAAAAAGGATCATTTCAATTACAGTGCGGCAGAAATGCATGCTGAAAGTACCACAAGGGCAGCACTGTAAAATATATATATTTTTAAAAGCTCTGCTTTCCAAGAAAACAAGCTCTCATTTGTGTCGCTTTTTTTTTTTAAATTTAAACATTTGGTAACAATTTACATTAACTGCATCTTTATAAATCATTCATTATGCATTCATGAGCATTACAAAAGCATTACATGACAATTACATAGAGCATTATGAATGCTTTATAATGTTTTACTTATCATCTCATGGGATAGTTTTGACCTGAGGTTCACATATCTAGGAATACGGCACACATAAAGTGTTCATAATGCTCTCTATAATTGTCATGTAATGCTTTTGCAATGCTCATGAATGCATAATGAATGCTTTATGAAGATGTAATTAATGGAAATCACCAAACATTCTATAAATGAACCTTTTTAAGAGCAATATACACATAACTCCAACATAAGCAGTACACAACACTTTCATAGGCACTAATAGTAAATACATAGTCAATAGGCAATAACTGCATACTCACAAAGGCCTATTGGCCTAGTCTGTGTCACTTGGTATGTTGTGGTAATGTCATTTTCTCCATGAGTGACAGAACACACCATATGCCTATGTGCAGTTATTGACATAGGCATTTATGAATGTTTATGTACTATTTATGAAAGAGTTCTATTGTTGTAATGCAGGACCATTCATAGTCAGTATTATCAAAATAATCTTATCATTGACATTAAGTTTGCTTACATATGCAGTAGCCCATCATAGCCTGAAGCCTGACAGAGGATTTAGCATTATTTTCTCATCTATCAAACTGCTATTACACGGCACATTACTGTTGCTGTTTCCCCCACATGAAACACATTTGCCAGGGTTGTAAACTAGGTCAAATCACACCCAGTGTGTGCAAACTCTCACCAAGGCCATCCAACCAGTGCCAACGGTTGGAATTATAGTTATTATTGCAACTGACAGGGCAGGTGTAGAAAGACCTGTAATCTTTTTAAAAAGGTACGGCTTCATCTGGATTTTTTAATGCATGCGCATTAGGTCCCCAGGCCAGAAAGTTCCATCGCATGTTTTTTTTTAATCTTTTAATTTATATGTCACCTCCTCCTGTGAATCAACAGAAGATGGCAATTCAATAGCACATAATCTTACCTTCAGCACCTGATGAAAAGGACTGCAGCTGGATGGCTTTGCCTCATCAAGAACGTTTTATTAAATTAGAAAGAAATGTCAACACGAGCATAAGCAGGTCAATGCAATTACAATTGTGTGTGTGTGTGTTTGCGTGCGAGGCTCGTGCGTGTGTGTGTGTGTGTGCGTGACCGCATACAGAACCAATTATATTAGTGGTTTGTTTTGTTTTCAGCTGCAAACCCTGCATATATCAAATAAGCAAGCTTTATTTGAGTTTTAGTTTAAGAAATCCAACAATGTCAATACTTCAGGTTGACACCTTTAAAAGCTGCCTTTTACATTGGTTTATTCACTTTCAAACAAAGTATCTGGGTATAATATTCTCAGGAAGCCACACACACACACACACATACACCTGCACGTGCGCACACACACAGACGCACACACACGCACATTTTGTGCCTTTTGATTCACCCCCTAGTTAAGGACAACAATGGTATACCTTTTTCATGCTTTGTGACTGTTGGCAGGCTTGGCTGTGCATGATCATCCATCATATTATCCTTATGAGCTTCTGTCATTTGCACCTTCTTACTTTCCTGGCATCCCAGCACAGTGTCAAGTGGGATATTGAGAACTCAGAGGGTCTCAGTTTCGGCTAAGTCCTGGTAAGCTCTTTCATGCATTAACAACTCTCTGTGTGGAAAGTACTTCCTATAGAAGCAGTTTACAATTTATTTTTAAAAAACTAGTTTCTGTCTTTCGCCCCCTTGTTCTGCTGAGAGCACAAATATAGAATGGTTTCTGTAATACACATTTTTATATGAAAAATGTCAAAACCTCCATAAAAGCCCTGCTAATTGTTATGTTGCTGAATCGAGGCTGTGCAAAAACTGCACAATAATTTTGTGGACATAATTTCGGTATTTGGGGGCAGTACAGATAAATAATATATATACACTATGCAGCTAGGATTAGAGATATGACTAAAGATAGCAGACATCAGAAGGATTTGTGTGCATACTATATTTTTCCAATGGAACTCAAGTGTAATCTGTTTCATACGCACAGGTTTTGCCTATTTACTGTACAAAGGATCCTCAATGCCTCACAAATCTGGACCCCGCTTCTTTCTTCACATGAATCAGTACCCAGACTTTTAATCTCTCTGTGAAATCCTGCTTCCTCCGGTTCGCGTGCCGTTCTGGAAGAATTATATGGAAGACTAACTTGGAGATTCAGCTCAGAATTTTTGTTGCCATACCAACAAATCGGTCATGCTTAGCTTCCCCACCAGCACATATTTTTTCCAAAGTGAACCACATTAACATACATTTACATTTAGACATTTAACAGATGCTCTTATCCGGATCAACTTACATTCATTAGCCTACTTGCAATCGATAAAGCAAATTAGGTTATACATGTTACTCAAGGGTATAATGGCAGTGCCTCACCTGGGAATCGAACCTGCAATGTCTTGTTGCAAGCCCAGTTCCCTTTACATTATACTCATGCCACTACATGACATGTGATGCTATTTTAGCCAATAGGACACTAAGAACCATATCTACTGTGTCCTGTGTACTAGCACATTGTGTACTGTTTACTGCATACTGTTTAGTATGTGACATGCAGAATGCGAAAAATATTCTCTATACTATTATCAGCGAAAACCCAGAAATACGAATATCATCTGTGTATTTTATGTACACTACATTTAGAGAACATTTCACCTACTTACAACTTTCTCATCCAGTGTACTTGACAAGCATACTCAATAGTATTGATGGTGTAGTTTCGGACACAGCTATAGAAAAAAATAAAACAGCACCATGTTTGTTGTGCTTGTGAAGTGAGCTAAATGAGCTAAGCTGATTAATAATAACCAAATACTTAAATAGTGCTAATTAGTGTGGTTGCTTCAGCAACACACTACAGCTGTGTCCGAATCAGCACCGTTCCATGCTATTGTATATGCTTGTTGACTATACTGGATGAGTATGTAGTTAAGTAAATGTAGTGTAAATTTAGTGCACTTAAAATTATATTCTTATTTCCAGGGTTTCGAAAGCATACTTTTCAGGAAGTAAACAAACATTTGGCTCTCATAAAAAGGCTTCGCCTTAAAAATGAGGCATAGCTTCGCTGACGTTTTCCTTCTACAACAGCAACACATGACATGGCCGTGCAAGGGCAGGATGTCTTACGACACTTCCACACTATGGTTGGAAAGCAGTATGGAGGATATTTTTTAGCATATTGCATGTCGTGTACTAAACAGCATGCAGTTAACAGTGCACAACCCGCTAGTATACAGGACACAGTATATAGGGCTTTGATTGGGATACTGCCATTGCCGCTATACCCTGCCTGCTCTGCACTGAAGCCTGTCTTGCCCCCATCTCCCTGCCATGACAAAAATGCCTACAAGGGTCTGAATTGGTCAGAATACATCATATCGGGAGGAAAAATAGGCACTACAGAACCAGAAATCGAAATCAATCAACATTGAGATAAAGTTTACTGAATACATAGATGTGAAGCTATCTTGTGCTGTAATTCAAAGCCCTTTTCGAAACTACTCTGAATAAGAGCATCTGCCAAATGGTGTGAATGTACGCTATAAGGAGGGGCAGTTAACAACGGCACCTTGCAGCCCTATAAACTTCACCCCTAGTGGTTCACACGTATCCGTCTCAATTACAGTATTCATGTTTGTCTGAAGTTATAAACTACAGCTTTAAGAAAACCCTGTAAATTTTGACAGAGTATTTTTTTAAAGGGTAACCGCTTGCGAAAACCTGATGCACTTTCAGTTTAGAAGACACCTCATTTTTTTCTCCAAACTTTTTTGGATAAATATGTTTAGGAAACCAAGTACTTACCAATATATTCAGCTACAGCTGTTTTCTGATTAACTCTAAATAATTTATCTTGTTACATTTCGCCAAAGTCCTGTGCAGTAAACGTTTCCACAGCGACCACCCGTCGCACTTAGGGCTGAAATATGTTGCTGTTTTTGTGTACATACACACACGCTTTTGTACGTTTTTTAAAACGTATTTAAATACATTTGGCGACGTATGTTATGGTTATTATATATACACTGTAGGTATCTATTCTGAAATAAACATATTCTGTTGCAAATTTCTGAATGATACAGCTTCTTCTTCAATTCAAACTTTTAACCATGGATGTGCAAGAAATATTTTTTTGAGATATTTACATTTAAATAAAACTAGTAGAAACTAGGTGGGAATTGCCTCTGGAGGGCCAAGGTAAATAGGGTTAATATACCTGTGATAAAAAAATACACATAGATGAACTTCCATCAGAAAATTATGGCTACCCTAATAAAGTGACTGAAGGTGCTGTTTTCTCACACATTGGATTCACTCAGAATACACCAGCCAATCAGTCATAAATGCATAACAGAAAAAAAGATCTTGGACAGAAGGAATTTGTCAAGACTGCTGTCTGGGTCTGGCAGGGAAAAGAACGTTGGAGGGTTTTGTGAGAAACATCACAATTTCCCGAATGGGAAAAATATGCAAGCCTTGGCCTGTAATAGTTTTTTTTGATGTTGTTTTTTTTACTGACTATTGATGCAGGGAATTTCCAAGAGACCTCTCGTGCAATCTGCTATCGTCATTACATCCTGCCATAAACTGGCTGCTGGTTTTAGGTTCTGTTGGCCTCCAGGGATGAGGAGCCCTGCTAAGCAAGAGGGGAATCCTGCCATCATACCAACTTTATATGTCAACTTAGCTAAAGACTTTCTCATCCAGTACACTACAGAATTGGAGTGAATTCTTTACTCTCCAAGACACATTCAGGATTCTTACAACAAGTTACATTTTAACTTAAGGGCCTCCTTGAGTTTCTCCCAACCTTTGTGCAGTAAAGCACTTTGAGATGCCTGAAGTGCTTTCTTATTTTTTTATTTGTAATGAGTGTGAATCGTTTGTAATGAGTTAGTATTTCATTTGTTCTAATTACTGGCATTTCTTTGTAATTCCTTCTGTAATAATTACTGCCATTTTTAAGCCATTAGCCCATTCTTGTTTTAACCCCCCTCGGATTCTTAACATTTAACACATTGCATTAAATCCCATCTCATTCGTGGTTGACACCCTTTTTCCTCCGAATTCTCTTGAGCATACGTCCAGAGAAAGTAAGACACAGCTGAAGCATGGCAGTCATACAAACGAAAAGACTGAGTCACGTAGAACTACTAACCAGGGAAACAGAGTGGAGGCTAATGTGAGATGTAGGTTAGGAAATTGGATTCATGCTCATAGTTTTGCAGGGCCACGTTCTGGGAAAGGCAGTGCCATTTCAGGCTTAAGGTCACCAAATTGCTATCAACCTGCAGACTTTGATGACGTTTGTTGTTGTTATTTAAGGTTCCTTGGATACAGGTATTTATAATTCCCACTTGTGGATTTCATAGCCATTTACCCACACGTGTTTTGTACTTGTATTCTCAAGTTTTTTTGGTCCCTCTTTCGTTAAATCATTCCTGCGGAAGGTATTAAATTTACACCTGTGAGTCTTCTAAACTGTGTTTTGACTGCAGTTTTTGTATTTGGGAGTAATTTCTCAGAGAAGTAATATAACATAAAAAGTTATTTGGATCACAAAGAGATATCGTTTCACATGTGCCAAGTTTCAGAGGCAGGCATTACATTACATTATCGTCATTTAGCAGACGCTTTTATCCAGAGTGACGTACATAGTGCATTTCCGAACTGGGGACTCGCCGTGAAGCAAGCACACACACACACACACACACACACACACACACACACACATGCTCAAACACACACAAATGCACACGAACATGTTCACACAGATGCATGCACATATTTTACATTTATATTTTAGGCATTCAGCTGACGCTCTTATACAGAGACTTACGATTAGTGCACAAAGAAAAAGGCCTAAATTCGTAAATCACCAACAGTTGGTAGCAGTTAATGAGAGTGTAATTGGTCAGGCCATAACACACCTGTGATAGGTAATCCCTTGTCACAAGAATTAATATGTGGATAGGAAGGTAGTTCTTTTATAGATAGAAGAATTGGAAACGAGCAACGGGAATCAGGGTGGAGAAGGGGAAGAGGTATTTCCTGAATAGTGTGCACACACATACACACTCATGCATACACGCACACAGTGTATAACATTACACATATAATATGTTTCTCTCATTTCTATTTTGAGTTTGTCATTATGTTTTATAATGGTTTACTGGTATAGAGGCAGTGGAGATTGGCTATTGCCTTACAATTATAGTTCACATGGCAAATATAAACACAATAAATCACTGAATCTGAAACCTTAATTTAATACTTTGATGAGCCAAGCTTGTGAAGTTTGCATTGTACTTTATAATTCCAGCTCTATTTCCCCATAATCCACTGGGGCAACGTGTTGGTGAGAAGATAAAAGAAACACAAGGTGATATGTGATAGTTGCGGTGAATGTCACCGCAAATAGCACATATTAAATTCAATTCATTTCAATCACTGGCATTTCTGAAGCATAAAACTGCAATGTGTTTTGACTGTGGTGATCTTATTACTTTATCCTCCCAGGTGAAAGCCAGGACATCTTTTTAGTGGCTCTGTGGTTTTTTTTTATATTGTTTTTTACAGTTTCCACATGGGTGAACTTTCTCATCTCATATTTCAGTTTTTATGTTGTTTTCACAATGAGCAATAGATTGGTTTCCCGCTAAAACAACAAAGATGTGTATGTCATACGGAACCATTGAAACTTGATCCATGATCTTGTACTCATATTATTTTGTTCAAAATCAAAGACACACTTATACATTTAAGTTGTTTTAATGCTTTAATGGTTCAAAAACAATACTGGTCTACAGAGGTCCTAGAAGGTTCGCTCAGAGGCCTTCATGTGACAGAATCAAGATTCTTGATACAGCTAAACCGGTGGTCATGTCAATTTTCCTGATGTTGTTGTTGTTTCAACCAGTGGCAGCTGGTGAGCTGAAAATCGACAAGGCGGAAAGGTTCCCTTTAGACTGATAATTGGTCTCAGCCTCTTTTCATTAATTTTCTTGGATTAATAAGTGTGCCAACAAATAATAGGTAAACACACAGCCTATTTCCTCACATCATGTTAGGGAGAGTAAACAAATTGAATTAAGACAAATTAGTTTTCATAACAAAGTAGGCCTACGCTTATCCGAAAAAAAGATACATCATTCTGTTGACCACCATGTTAGCTTACAGCACAACCTGCAATAAAGGCTATCTAACAAAATTTGCACTTTAAGTTTGTTTAAATTGCATTGCATCTGTGCATTGCAGATTTTTTCCATTAATATTTTCTGCGGAAAACGAAGAGTACATGTATCCACAATTTAAAATAAGGTGAATAAAATGTGCACAATTTTAGGATGCAAGTAAAAATAACTTTATTCATCTCCTAATAGCCTGAAAAAAGGTTCGCGTTGTTGCCTCGCAAGAAAGAAAAGAGGTTCTGGGTTCAAATCCTGGTCCAGGTCCTCTCAGCTTGGAGTTTGCATGTTCTCCCTGTGTTTGCGTGGGTTTACTCTGGGCACTCCGGTTTCCTCCCACACCAAAGACATGCATGTCAGATTATGTAAACTCCTGCCATTGTCCTTGACCAAGGCACGGGCATCAGAACTGGAGTTGGTCCTCAGGCACTGTAGTGGCTGCCCACTGCTCCTAAGTAGTTAAGATGGGTCAAATGCAGAGGACAAATTACACCACGGGGTCAATAAAGTATTATTATTATTATTATTATTATTATTATTATTAGTATTATATGTTCTGGGCTGCGTTCAAATCCAATTTAACACACTCCCTTCCCTTGCTGTCTTCCCTCGAGGGAGCTATCTTGTGACGCAATTTGCTACGTGCAGCAAGCAATCTTAAAAGGTGCTCTGCAAGGGAGGATTGACGAGGAACAAACAAAAACAGAACCGAACCACCCTCACAACATGTCGGAAGTGCAACACCATAGAGTTGAAATGTGACCGCCACATAGTCGTGACTGCCCACTTTTTTCATGTGGAGTATTGCATTGTGAGATTTTTTTCTTGCTGGAAGCTTGCATTTTATACCCTTGGTGGAAGAAAGGATAAACGAGGGAGCGAGGGAATATAATTACTCCCTCCTCTTTCTTAAATTGAATGCGAATCACACTTGGGCCGTGACCGAATACGACCCCTGTTTCCTATCCACTGTCCCCTGTCCACTCAGACCCCTGTCTTTATGTGCCCTGTCCCCTCACTTTGCAAGCAGTGTGCAAGAGAAATCCCGCCAAACTCTTTCCAACTAGTGAAGAAGTAGTTTGTAATAATTATTTAGATTTTATATTTTTTATTGAGAATATCAATCAGTTAACATATGATGATTGTTACAAAGTGTCGATTATGAATGAAGATACAATATACAATAGTTATGCATATACGCTCTATGGGCCTCATTCATGTAACGTGAGCAGAACGAATTTCTATGTAAATCGTTCGTTATTTTGCCCATATTTTGGTATTCATCAACATTTTTGTGTCTGAGATTTGTTAGTACCTCCGAACAAAATTTACACCTGCTCCGGAGCAGGCGTACCTCGTTCATAAATTCAAAATTCCGGTAAATGTAGCTTCTGAAAGATAATTAGAATATGAATTTATTTTTATCTTCTGTAAAATTCCCTAGACTAAATGTAGCTTTTGAAATACACATTGCAGACGTAATAAATTATGATTGCAAAAAGCAAACCCTTTAGATGACGCCCATTAATCAATTGTAGACTATGAAGCTGTTTAATTAGACCATAACGTAGGCTAATGAACGCTACCAGTAGCCTACAATTTTTTCTAAATTGCTGAAAATTTTAATTCTACATGACCTTACATAATTAAAACACACATTTAACCAATGAACAAAATTTGCTTTAAAGTGGCTTACATGTCTGTAGCCAGGGTTGCAATTGTGGTCAACAGCTTAATCCAGCTAATACCAGCATACGTCCAGTTCCCCTCCATGATGCAAAGCCAGGTGGAGGTAAAGCGCGGTTTTTATGAAATTGCAAACCTGTCCAATGTTATCGGTGCCACAGACTGCACACCCTAGTGCACGTTTTTGTTGAAAATTCAGTGAAACGCCTTCTCATGTTTAGGGGGGAAACCGGGTTATTTAAAAGTTAAAGTTTTTTAACCGTTTAGAATGTAGCCATCAGGATATTCTGGTAAAACCTGAGCTGTGTGGGACACGCTCATCAATGTGACCGCAATTAGAATGTGCCAGAGAGATTCTAAAATAAGATAGCCCATGTGATTACCCGATTTCAAGCCACAACTCGCATGCACAAAACCCCAACAGAATTACAAAATGAATAACGTTTAATTTATTTTCAGGCTGTGATAATGCAATGCGCCCGTATTGTCTTCTGCTAGGCCTTTACTTTACCAGTTCATAACGCCGGTACTGACAATATAAAACTTTTAAATTTTTTCCTTTGCTTTTCCCTGGCCATTCTGACTAGATATGGACCTTTAAATGGAAGTGACAGCCTCCATATTAGGCAATTCATGGGCGTGGATTTATGCTAATCACAAAATAATGTGGATGCACATCGTACGTGAATACGAAAAAAATCTACCATGCTGTTTGATGAATCCGGCCTAAATTCTCCCTTCGGACATAAATGTACACGTATATTTAGAAACGCTTTATGAATGAGGCCCTATGTCTTTTACGCTTTTACTTCAGGGTTACTTACTGAAATTGTCGGATGAGTGCACCGTTCTGCAGATGTGTGCTCCTGAATTCCCTCAACAAAACCCCAGAAATAAGGGGTTCATCCTGGTATTTTAAATGCCCCCATTTGTGAGAAAAACTTCCTCACTCAAAAGCTTTTTGACGAAGTGGACTCAAATATGTGCCCTCAAAACGGTGTAGGGGTTGCATTCGGACACGGCCTTGGTGTGGCTGCCATATTTCATCCTGGCATTTTGGGGATTCCCCCCTTGAAGCAAGAGAAGGGAACGACAGAAAGAAAGAATACATTTTGGAACCGAACGCAGCCCTGCCATGTTTTTCTTCCACCCATGAACTCCAGCCAGCTGTTTTCACTAATTAGTTTGACCTCCTGGCTGAATAATTGTGCAAATGAGCAAATCCAGATGATTGGAACAAAATCCGGGGACTTTCTGAACCTGGATTTTACACCTCTGCTGATGATGAGTAGGCTTATTTTGTGAATTAATTACTAATCAAAGAAAATGATTGAAAACAGGTTGTGAATAATAATCAGCAGCCAACACTGGTTTACCACTATGATATACAGTAGTTTCAGTATCCATAACAGTTGTCAGTATCTGATTTCACTCAAGGGAAAGGGGCAGACCCCAAAATATGACAAAATTACCATAGGGCCTCCTAGTTTGTATGAAATGTTAACATTTTTATTTAACCTTGACAATAATGTCAGCAATGTCTGTGAATAGTCTGATATGGCGAAATAAATATTACTATGGATATGAAGATTATTTATGACCATAAGGGCTTGCATTAACAATCGGAATATTTCATTAGAATTAGAAGTAGTTTGTGTGTTTTATTGTTACGATCCGCTCCTGCCTTCCCTTCCTTTTTGTGTTTTCCTCTGTTTCCCTGAACCTGATTGTGTCATGTCTGCGTTCATTGCCTAATTGTGTCTACATTGCACATTTACTACTCGCACCACATCTTAATTACACAATTCACACTTAATTGCTTTCACCACATTCCTCACCTGTTTTCTAATTGTTCAATCAATTCGCTGATTTTGCACGCATTTCCCGCAAGCTGCAGTTTATCAGCTCTAATGACACTAGTTATATTAACCGTGCTGTTCCTGTGATTTCTTGTCAGAGTATTACGGTCCTTGTCTCGTTTGTTACTTGTTTCCTGATTCTCTAGCTTGCTAGACTCTGGCTATACTAACCAGGTCTGGATGCCACACGCCCTGGCTTCCCTGTGTGGATCCTGACTCTGCCACCGCCTGATCCTTCGCTGCGAACCTGCCGAAAGACCGCTCCTTGCTACTTCACCTGTCTACCCGGACCCAGTCTGCTGTAGCCTCACCACCGCTACCGCGGTATACAGCTCCGCCCGGCTGGGCTGCTGTATCTGCTTACTCAGCACTGTGTCAGTTCACTGTGGGTTCCACAGTGGACATTTACTATTTTGCCTACTGGAAATAAAAACTCTTATTTTCAAGTTCTGTCTCATCCCTGCCAGTCTGTCACATTTATAGCAATTAAACATTTTGACTCTAGTTTCTAGAGGGAGTCTAGTCTCTTGCCCATTTTCATACCCCCAAGAAATTTCCCACCAAACAGGCCATTGGAACTCATAGAATCAGTATGACAGTATTGCCAAAAAAAACATGTTAAAGGACACGGGCCTATTACTGGAAAGATCTGAAATGCTCTCGTTGTTTTCACTTTAAGCCTCAAAGCCTGTGCCAGTAAAAGTATGCAAATAACTGACACTTTCTCAAGGATACTAGAATTGCAGAATTGTGTATGTGTGTGTGTGTGTGTGTGTGTGTGGGATGAGTTTCGATTTCCCGCCAAATCCTGGCAGAACAGCACATTATAAGAAAACAACAGAAAACAGGAATTTTCTCGGTGGAGTGTGATGGTGTTGCTCAATTCAGAGGGTTGCAGTTTCATCAGATCTCACTGCTGACCACTTTTACTTGGCGTGGTCCCAGGCTGAAATGTGTAAAATGGCTGCGTAGCATTGTGACGCAACACAAATCAAATCAAATCAAATCTAATTCAGGGAGTCAGCAGGGACATTATGGAGAAAGTTGAAGATATTTCTTTCTTTTTTTAACTTGATTGAAAATAGCCCTCTTGGTGTTAAATAAATTATACACCAGTGCTAAAATAAAAGTAGTTAGAGTAGATAGTGTAAGAATGTAAGTAATGATACACTATATAGCCAAAAGTATGTGGACACCCTTTTAGTCTGGGGCTGGTTTTTATGCTAGGCTCTTTAGTTCCAATGAAGGCAAATCTACTGCATTCAATGACATTCTAGATGATTCTGGGTTTCCAATTTTGTGGCAACAGTTTGGGGAAGGCCATTTCCTGTTTCATAATGACAATGCCCCCATGCACAAATGGCGGTCCATATAGAAATGGTTTGTCGAGATCAGTATGGAAGAACTTGACTGGCCTACACAGAGCCCTTACCTCAACCCCATCAAACACCACTGGGATCAATTGTAAAGCCGACTGCGAACCAGGCCTAATAGCCCCACATTAGTGCCCGACCTCACTAATGCTCTTCTGACTGAATGGAAACAAATCCACACAGTAATGTTCCAGCATCTAGAGGAAAGCCTTCCCAAGAGAGTAAAGGCTGTTATAGCAGCAAATGGGGACCAACTTCATGTTAATGCCCATGATTTTGGAATGAGATGTTAAATGAGCAGGTGTCCATATAATTTTGGCCATGTAGTGTATGTTGAGGTGAGGACACACGATGAGGCCTGCTAAAAGCTTACGAACAAGACCATGGATATTATGGATTACCCTTAGCAGTGGCGGTAAGGTTTCTGAGCTGGAAACAGGGTTACCACAGGGCTGTCAGGGAGTCACCTCAAGCCCAACAGTGGAGTACACCAGACTATTGACCTACACACAGAATATTGTGACCCCTGCCATTCAGCACCACTCAGCAGTGAAGCCAGTAAAGTGAGCATGTGAAATCACCTCAAGTTTAGGATGTCAACATCTCCGGCAATGGTAAGCCAGATTTTTTTCTTTTTTTTTGGCACACCGGTACTTAAGTCTTAAATCGATGTCATTTTACGGGTTATTAACCTAATGTCTGTTCTGCCAAGGCTCAATTCCTCTGCTTCTCTAATGAGTGGATGCTCTCTTTCAGAGCTGCAGGCTTGCATGCCAGCACCTTCGCCTTTAGGGTCCTCTCCACAAACCTGTTGTGGTGTGGACTTGCTGAGCTAGCAGGATGACCATTAGCTAGCAGGCCGGTAATATTTGACTTCAAATGGTGTGCGTGTGAGTGAGAGAGAAAGAGAGAAAGAGAGAGAGAGAGAGAGAGAGAGAGAGAGAGATAGAGAGAGAGAGAGAGAGAGAGAGAGAAAAAGAGAGAGAGAGTGAGAGAGAAAAATAATTGAGAGAGAGAGCAAACAACTAAAACAAGCAATGCTAAAGTCACGCACATATTTGCCTTTTGCTCCTGTCTGGTGTTAATGAAATGGCTTTTGTTTAATGGCTGAACAGATAAACTACATCAGGCTGCCTGTAGAGAGGATAGCTTTGATCAGATCTAATAAAGCTGATTTATAGAAGAGCACACCAATTCCTTTGAGTTTATAACTCCCGACAGTCATATTAGGACTGCCATTGACATTCTGCTCAGGGCAATGATGACTTTGATTATGCAACTTGCAAATGTTCCCAACAAGAGCAGAATGGCTTTGCAAGGTTTTTTATGTATGGTATAAAAAACTTTTTTTGGCTGGAAATGCATTTGTAGATATTTCCAAAGCATAAAGAAATCAGATGTCAATTTCACAAAAAAGGAAACTTGGTAGAATTTCTACATTTACATTTTTTATGCATTTAACAGATGCTCTTTTCCCGAGCAGCTTACATAAATAAATAAATGAGTAAGTAAATTATTGTTCAGTAAGCAGTCAATAAATTGTTGGTAAAGGATCCAAATACATTTTAGTTTCAAATTGCTTCTAGCTATGACCAAAAAACTATTGTTTTTTTTTTAAACCATACAACAAATAAATGCATTACTGAAAATATCTCAGGCAGAATCATTTTAAAGTCAGCCCATACTGTAAAAGTAATTCAGTAAATACATCCTGACATGACCAAGGAAGATAATGACCAGATTTTGCTAAGGGGATTTTTGGCTTCTTTGTTTCTTTGTTGTTTGCATTGAAAAATGAGATACCCCCCCCCCCCCTCCCATCATTGTAAAGCGCTTTGAATGTGGGAAAGGTGCTATATTAATGTCAGCCATTATTATTACTATTATTATTATAAAAGCACAAAGTAGACTGTTTCTAAGAAGATGCAAGGGGTGTCTGAAAAGGTCTGAAGTCACTTATCATCTGTCCTTAACATTGGCCATTTAAATAAATTCTGGTATAGCTTTTTTCCTCATGTGTATAGTTTGGTGGGTCAATTTTGATAGTTGCTGAATTTTATGAATTCAAATAACTTTCTAAATGAATACTTACATTAATTTTTAAATCAATGTTAAGAAAAACTATCAATCAAATCCAGTCCAATTACTCTGGCGTGATGCTTTAGTAATTTGTGGTCCACATGGATTAAAAGGAGGAGCCAGAGGAGAAGTAATCCCCTTCCTGGTCAGTGCTATGCCCAATCACACACTGTCCTGTTGGATCACGGACGGGGTCAGGATCCAGTGCCGGACCATGGTGCACATGATTACACTGATACCCAGTGCCCCAGTAGGGCATGTTGCTATGGGCACCCCGTGGTAAAACCATTCCGAATTTGGCTGCAATCTGCAGCCCTATAGTGCCTGGGCAGTGATGATGTCATGACTTACAGTATTTCTCTGGGAAAATGGAGTTCTGTGTGCAAAGGGGCATGACTCAAATGGCTGAGTTGCAACATAGAATTGGATTTGTTTCAGAAAGCTTTTTTGTAAAATCTTTCATTTTCATTTTTGAGAAGTATAGCTCATAAAATATAACTAAATGGTAAATGGACTGCACTTATATAGCACCTTTATCCAAAGTGCTTTACAATGGCCTCTCACTCACCCGTTCACACTCACATTCAGACACCAATGGCGGCAGCCACCATGCAAGGCGCTAGCCTGCTCATTGGGAGCAATTTGTGGTTCAGTGTCTTGCCCAAGGACACTTCGACATGCGGACAGGAGGAGCTGGGGATCGAACTGCCAACCCTGCGATCAGCGGACGACCCGCTCTACCTCCTGAGCCACAGCCACTCTTCAGATGAAGAGATCCAGCAAGATCACAAGTGAGTGACTCGTTACAACCAGCAGGAATCAGACATTTTTCTTTAGCATTTTTTTTGTAAAAGATCCATATAGCCTCATATCCTTTATGTTTTTTTTTTTAAATACCGCCTAGCCTTCACTGACTTCCTTATGGTTGACCCACTTCTTTTTTACATCTATAACATTGAAGAGGAGAATTATTTACAAACAACAATGCTGTAGATCTGGCAGATCGACAACTCCCTTCTCGAAAATACCGCTCTTGCTTTTCCTGGAACCTCAAAAGGGGATTTCTTTTACTGTTGCGGTGCCAGAAAGAAAGAAAACACCTGAGATTGCTATCTTCCACCTTCAAACAGGTAATGGGAAAAAGAAGCTGGATTGCATTGTTAAAACTGTCCCATGGCATCCACAGAAACATTTGCTGGCATAGGTTCACATGACAGTTCATCCAAAACCGCAGAAACCTTTCAGCAGTGCTTTTATCCCAAAATAAGAAAACATTTTTGTGGGTTGATTTTTGTTTTTGGCTGTTTAGCCTTAAGGAATTAAGTTCCTGTCTTTTATTTCGTATCGTTTATTATTTTCTCTCCCAGTTATTGGTCCTCACTGTTGTGAGCTGACTTGTTCTGATTCCCCCACCTTCGCGTTTGAATCTCCGAACCATTCACAACCCCTTACACTTTCAAAAATTCTACAGAGGATCCAGATGGTTCTAATTCAAGATGATGGACACACACATTGGTGCACCTCATATGATCCATCAAACAGACAACCTAACCCTATAGCGTGGCACAAACTCCAGCAGCTGCTGTCTCTGCCACGTCTTGTTTTCGCAAGCAATTCCAACATCAAAATGATAGGAGGGCCAAAGTTTTGAGAAATCAGCATGCTTGGTGTTCATACATTGTTTGAGTGTCCGAGTACATGCCCGTGTAAAGTGATAATTGCAAGGTGAAATGCTGGACTTGGTGGCCTTAAAAATGCACTGGGCATTGGAGTGGTGGGCTCACCTATCCTGTCACCAAGAAAACAGAAGCATATGCCCCAAACCACATTTCTCGGTCCACCAACTCCACCCCCCCCCCCCCCCCCTTCTAAAGGGTCTGTTTGTGGTCATAATTCTTGTCCTCAGTTGCTTTGCCACACTTGTTTGAAGCGTTGCAGGTCGATTGGGTTTCAGCACGTTTCTAGAAATTACCGCCTCATCCCTTTCCAGGAAATCCTACCCTGAGAGAAGCAGTTGCCAAATGACCACATTTCTCAGCTGGGAGCTGCAGTCTACCTGTCTGCTGTGAGACCGTGACAAGGTGGGTCGCCCCCAGACATTCTGAAAAATGCACCCGTCCCAGATCCCAAAGGCGATCTGGCAGAGATTTTGGACCTGCGGAAAACAACGAACAGGGTGTCAAAAATCCTGAACCCCAGTTTCATTATAAAAATTATAAACAAAAGCACAAAAGTGCAGCTAAGGCTCAGAACAAAACAAGATTGTTCTGGAACGCAAGGGGGTGACATCTGAGAAGTGGGGAACGAGTCAAGATTACAGCATGCCCATGTTTACAAAATATATCCATGCGATTGCTGAAAGGCGTAATGTACCGCTCTACAAACGCACAATGGCTACTCTCTTATAAAACAAGAGTTAGCGAACTCCCTTCAAGGTCAACTCAAAGGTCTCTTTACATCTGAGTGAGGTTAGGAAGTGATTTTCTCTGCTGAACACAGTCTTTTCCTCCAAGCAGCAATGGTTAATTTTCCCATTCCTCTATCAAAACTATGAGATCCTGAATTCACGTCTTGCTTTGTTTAGATTTTTATTTTTACTTTGGTTGTTGTATCAAAAAATATAGATTATACATTTTACTATATCATTACAAATTACGGAGCCCCTAAAGGGACATGCGGAAAAAAAATGTTTTTGATAATTATCTCGTGCGCATGAGATAGTTATTCAAATCCATGTTTCAAATCCATGTTTCTGAGATTAAAATGTTTCAATCTTAAATGGAAATGAGTCTTTTAACACATTTAGGGCTATTACAGGCAGCCAATTAAAGCAGTATAGTTAACTAGTGAAGTGGTACAATGTAAACATGTTAACTATGAATATAGAGTCTGTATATTCGCCTAACTAGTTACTTAGAGTACACTTCTCTTCACTAGTTTACTAGCCTGATGCTCACTGACATTATTGGAAAACATTCTTGAAGTTGTAATTATCCTGTGTAGCCTACTAATGTGTTAGTTGCATATACTCCAATTGGTGTAATATAATCAGTGACTCCATTTAAAGTGGAGCCTATTTATTAAAATTTATTTAGTACATTTCAATTAGTGATTTCAAAGCCAGTCGAACACTATGTAACTTCGTTGTCAAATATATTCTCACCACCCCATGAATTGCCCTGTTTTGTGTGCATGTTCACAGTCGTTAGGCTACGGCTGACGACAGTAACTACCACAATAGCTGTCTGTAATAGCCCTAAATGTGTTCAAAGGCAGTGTAAATGTGGCCTAATAGATGATGAATAATGAATATGGACATAGAATTTAAATATGCAATTTCTTTTTAAAAAAAGCACGGCAGGTTATTTAATGCCGCACTGTTGCAGCTAACTGAATGAACAAATTTGGCTTTTAAGATTGAAAAATTAAAACCTCAGACAAGGATTCGAACCAGCTATTTATGCATTATGAGGCAGATACCTTACCCACTAAACCACAGATCTCGTATAATAAGTACGCACGTCCCTTTAGGGGCTCCGTAACAAACCACTGTATGGCCTACCATGCGAAACAATTGTGATAATAAAAATATCTTTTTTTGTGTTATGATGACTTGTAAAAAACAGTTCTAATGTTCCTCTTGAACCAGAACAAACGCGCACACATCACACATCTGTGGCCTTACAGTCAAGGACACACACACGCAGAAAAATAGATTAATTCACACTTTTCAATAGATGGTTGTTTTCAGTGGCAGGCAGTGTCGGGGCCTGATTGCAAAAAAGCTGTATTCGCATATACGCCCTCACATTCAAGAACACAGTCACGCCGGAAAGCAGACCCATTATTTTTATCGGAAATGGCCAATAGACAGTTGTTCCAGGCTAGTTATTTTTTATTTGAAGTGTCCAATGAAACAGGAGGAAAAACCAAAACAAGCGCATGCACCTCGCAGATGTGCGCCCTCATTTTTAGACGCATACACACGCACACACACAGGCAACCAGATGAATACACACTTCTTTGTTTCTAGCTCGTCTGAAAAGATAAGATGATTGCCTCCATTAACATTCCACGGGGCCAGCCCGTTAAAATGTTTACGCAAAACGGAAAAATGTGAGCCATAGAAATGTGTGTGTGAAAAGTTCAAGGAGCTTATTAGATCCAAAAAATACATTTTCCCTTTTCTTTATATACATCAGTATTAAGGATTATATTACTACAAAATAATCTCTCATATTATAGAGGAAAATGTTATCTTTTAGTTCATAAAGCACTCACATGAGCACAGTAGCCTGTGGAAATAACATTGGAAAAGCTTATAGTTAGTATTATTTAACCCATCAGATCATTGTATTATTATGTATTGAACTACTATAGTCAAACCATGGCCAGGGCGTTTCCAATATAATTAAATCGTAGAATTTCATAAAAACTACTATATAAAGGAAAGGTCATATGTAATGCTTAATTAAAACCAGCAGAAGCCACTTTTGACCATAAAAAAACATCTCCCAGGGGGCGGAGAATGACTTTAAGACCCACAGAGGGCAAGGTTTAAGGAAAGGATACAAGAAAGAGATATCTGAACTTTCATGGCTGCTATGTGTTTTGTCTCTGTCACTGTGCTTGCTTGCTTAATGTCTTGTGGGAGTGCATGGAGTTGATGGACTTAGACTGGACCGTGTGATTGAGAGTGTATTTAATATACGTGTGCTTAGTTGATCAGCCTGGGTACCTGTACTCGAAGATACAAATCTTTTTACAATAAATCAAGTTATATCAGACTCTGGAATGTAGTGTCTATTTGGGAAAAAGTTTGAATTACGTGTATTGGAATGGTCCTGACCCCTCCCGACAGGGCGGTGAAAGGATTATTTTATTTATGACATGGTGGTAATGCATTTTTGTAGCATATTCATTCCTTGACCTATATATTCCTTGAAAGATAAACTATTCATAAAAACATACTATGTATTCATACTTCTTCCACAGGAGCAATATCAGGAGCACACACACACACACACACACTTAAAGGCTCAGAGTGAAATTATAATAAATAAAATAAATCTGAAAATGTTTTTTTACTGAAAAGCTTTACTGGATATAAATGACCTGTGAACTCAAGAAAGAATCTTCAGTGTTGTTCATGGTGCGCATTTCAAAGTTGATATCTACATCTATCAACAACTACAGGTGCAGCTCAAAAAAAATTTATATCATGAAAAAGTTCTATATTTTTGTCACTCATTTCAGAAAGTGAAACTCATATATTATATAGATTCAATACACATAGAGTGAAATATTTCAAGCCTTTAATTCTTGTAATTTTGATGATTATGGCTTACAGCTAATAAAAACCCAAATTCAGTGTCTCAGAAAATTTGAATATTGTGAAAAAGTTTAATATTGGAAACTCATGGTGTCACATTAATCAGCTAATTAATTCAAACACCTGCAAAGGTTTCCTGAGCCTTTACATGGTCTCTCAGTCTGGTTCAGTAGGCTACACAATCATGGGGAAGACTGCTGACTTGACAGATGTCCAGAAGACAGTCATTGACACCCTCCACAAGGAGGGTAAGCCACAAAAGGTCATTGCTAAAGAAGCTGGTTGTTCACAGAGTGCTGTATGCAAGCATATTCATAGAAAGTTGAGTGGAAGGAAAAAGTGTGGTAGGAAAAGGTGCACAAGCAACAGGGAAAACCGCAGCCTTGAGAGGATTGTCAAGCAAAATCCATTCAAGAATTTGGGGGAGCTTCACAAGGAGTGGACTGAGGCTGGAGTCAGTGCATCAAGAGCCACCACGCACAGACAAATCCAGGACATGGGCTACAAATGTCGCATTCCTCGTGTCAAGCCGCTCCTGAACCAGAGACAACGTCAGAAGCGTCTTACCTGGGCTAAGGAGAAAAAGAACTGGACTGTTGCTCAGTGGTCCAAAGTCCTCTTTTCAGATGAAAGTAAATTTTGCATTTCATTTGGAAATCAAGGTCCCAGAGTCTGGAGGAAGAGTGGAGAGGCACAGAATCCACATTGCTTGAAGTCCAGTGTGAAGTTTCCACAGTCAGTGATGATTTGGGGTGCCATGTCCACTGGGTTTTCTGAAGTCCACAGTCAACGCAGCCATCTACCAGGAAATTTTAGAGCACTTCATGCTTCCTTCTGCTGACAAGCTTTATGGAGATGCTGATTTCATTTTCCAGCATGACTTGGCACCTGCCCACACTGCCAAAAGTACCAAAAGCTGGTTCAATGACTATGGTATTACTGTGCTTGATTGGCTAGCAAACTCGCCTGACCTGAACCTTGTCAAGAGGAAGATGAGAGTCACCAGACCCAACAATGCAGATGACCTGAAGGCCGCTATCACAGCAACCTGGGCTTCCATTACACCTCAGCAGTGCCACAGGCTGATCGCCTCCATGCCACGCCGCATTGATGCAGTAATTCATGCAAAAGGAGCCCCAACCAAGTATTGGGTGCATAGAAATTAACATACTTTTCAGAAGGCTGACATTTCTGTTTAAAATATCCTTTTTTATTGATCTTATGTAATATTCTAATTTTCTGAGACACTGAATTTGGGTTTTCATTAGCTGTAAGCCATAATCATCAAAATTAAAAGAAATAAAGGCTTGAAATATTTCACTCTATGTGTAATGAATCTATATAATATATGAGTTTCACTTTCTGACATGAGTGACAAAAAATATTGAACCTTTTCACGATATTCTAATTTTTTGAACTGCACCTGTATATTTGAAGCACAGTATGTCATGGATCATGCCTTCCTTCCCTTATCTCTGCATTTTTTTTATTATTTTTGTCGTTTACCGGTGATCTATCGGATTTTTCTGTGTTCCGCTACGGGTTTTACTTTCGCCTCGGTGATTAGTGAGTTCACCTGTCATTTATTTCCACTCACTACTTATACCCCGCTTCCTCCTTTTCTCGTCGCTTCCATGTGATTTCAAGTAACATTCGAGCCAGTAAAAAGGGTATAGGAAGTTGTGCTGCTATTGACCGCTTTGCTTATCAACGCGGGACTTGTTCGCAGTACAATTTAGAAAGAAGCAAAGTGATCTTTTGGCTATGAGTTCAGAGCAGAGGTTTTTGTTCGTTTCTTTTGTTTTCCACTCATTACCTACGAGTGCTCTTACCCTAAGTCTTAGGGGTCTTTTGAGTTTCTCTTTTCTATTATTTTGTTCGCTCCACAAACGGGAGTTAGATACGTTACTGCTTATTTCTTGGTTTTGCTCGGTTAGCGAGTTTCTCATTTTTATCACGAGGTTATTTGTGTTCTCTTTATTTTCTCCTATTCCACTACGGATTATTGTCCGTCTCAGTGGTGTTCTTTTGAACACTTTAAGATTCCGCAGCTATCGCATCTGGACCTCCAATATTTCCTCCGTGTCACTGACATAGAGATCCCCCACAGAGTAACCTGCCATTTACTTGGACTGTTATTTTGGGTTCCACTTCACATATCAATTTGACACCATTTTGCACAACCGAGTCAAAACTTTAAATTAATTATCAAAATAAAGCCCTTATTAAGTCTTATATTTATTCTTAGAAGTAAAGTGTTTTTCTTCTTCTTTTTTTTGATAGATGCCAGTTTACAGATGAAATATACTTCAGAATGTAGCATGGCAAACATATAATTAGCTAGTACTGTATGCCAACAGAAAAAAATCAATCATTAATTCTCCAGTCATGCGCCATCAATCACAGTGGGTTTATCCACAGGTGAAGTCTCAAATTTCACACACACACACACACATAAACACACATAGGCACATACACACATTCACACATGCACATACACACACGTGCATGCACATGCATGCATGCCCACACATAAGAACATACACATATAAAAGCACATACTCATACACACATACAGTACATACTGAAACATACACTCCTCATAGACACACACAGACACACACCCAAATGCAACAAACCCATTTCCTAAAGGTAGTATTTGTAGTATGTATACACAGTACACTCTCAAGACCCTCTCCATTTACTCCTGCTGATATGCGCTTCTTGTTTCATTAAAGAATAGTTACAGCAGCACTAAGCTGTTGCACAAAAAGTGAATGTCAGCACAGGATCCCTAAGGCTTTTATCCAGAGTTTTGCTCTACATACATTCTTCATTTTATGACTGTTCTGAGTTTAATTTATTACCCATCTCACTGTGTATTACTAATATTTTCCCACAAAACATTGGTGTTGTCCTCCATTGAATTAACACAAACATTCTGCTTACATTCACTCTAATGGCGTATAGGTTTTTCAGTTGTATAGGATTAAGACTTAGACCAACACAACCAAATTATGACCTAACCAATACACCTTCCTCTGGATGTGCCCCTGGCAATCAAATAAACTACTAAACTTATATATAATGAGGCTTCTGAGATGGAACCTGTTTCCTGCTTGCATTCTGTATTGTCTGTTCTCAAATAGCCATTGTCTTGTGCCTAAAACATATCAGTAAATGTGTAACCTTGGCATATTTTTTTTCATATTTTTGTTATAATAAAGGTTAAATGTGACCCCAAAAGTAATTGTGTGTAAAATTTTGATAAGGTTCAAAAATTAAGCTCCTATCCTGTCTTGGTAGTGTTGCGAGACAAAGGGTAAATCTTATGAATTTAGTCAAAACCACTACAAGGTCATTTCAAGAATTGTTTCCACTTGCATCAATTCACAGTGAAAATAAATAGACTTATGGCATTCATTGGCACTGAATTGATTTAGGAGTCTTGTTTTTATTATAATAAAGTGCCTGCCTGCATGCATTTATTGCCATTTTTATTGACTTATACATTACTGTGAGCTGACTTGGCATTTTATTATTAACAGTAACAGAAAATTGGTGTGCATTGTCACATGCAAAACATGGATTGTCAGACTCTGAAGTAATCGTATATCTTATATAAGGGTATATATTTTGCGAAGGTTTATTCTTGTAATCACATAAAACTGAGATGGAATAGTTTTTTTGTTTTTTAGGAATTGAAGATTGAAAACATATAATTGCTGTTTTGAACAGAAACCACAGCCAATATGGTGCCAGGCATCTTTATAAACTCATTGGTCAGAAAGTATAGATGCTTATAACTTTTTTTTTAATAAACATCCAAAATTGTTAAAGTTTCCCAAACAGTGTCTGTGGCGTATGGAGATATTATACCTCACTCACTCATACCTCACTACCTCACTGTAAATGTGTTTGAGCTCATGCTTAGTCTATAAACATAAAGACATGAACAACCAAGAAAGAATTTACCAGATAATTCAATCCCATACAACTGTTCCGGGATGCCGATAATGGAGTGAAAAGTGATAATAATTCAGAGGTCACCAGGCTGGATGGGGGCCAAAAATAATGTATATATTCTTGTAAAAATGTCTTTTTTTTTTTTAAGGTGGCTGGAATTTGTGGCAGTGCATTTGCGTCAAGGCTTGAAAATAACATTCAAGTTGAACAAATGCATATATTACAAAAATAAGTCATGGGTTCTTTCTTTCTTGAAAGACAAGTTGCAGCATTTGCGTTTGCTTGGTGCACCACGTCCTTTATATTATGACATCACCTCAAAAATCTTAAACAGCCCCCCCCCCCACCCCCATCCCACAGAAGAGAGCCAGAAAGATAGACACATAGAGATAGAGAGATACAGAAAGAGAGAGAGAGAGAGAGAGAGAGAGAGAGAGTGTGAGAGAGAGAGAAAAAAATAATAATAGAGTGAGAAAGGTGTGTTCAGCTTCTAGTGTTTAATTTAATAAATTTCCCTGGACTAAGAAGTAGTTTGGTGACACACAACAAAAGCCAACGAAGGTGTGTATATATACCTGCACTCTGTTACCTGGGCTCAGTAGAACCTTAGGCCGGAGCAGCACACACACTCACACACACGCACACACCCTCACACACGCTACAGCAGCATGCAGTTCCAAACAGCATCTTTCTTCCTGTTGGCTTCCGTCTTCTGCCGCTACACAGCAGGTGAGATCTTGAATGGAACAGTAATTGAATGTTTTGAATATGTTGCATGGTGGTTTTATGCATCCTGCAGTGTTGTGCAGAATAACCTGGAGGCTTCAGACAATGGGGAGGAGTGGTGGTGGGGCTATTTTCAAGCTGAAATGTTTTATATTTATATGGCTTACTGGGAGTTAAGATTTACCCCACAGTCAGAACAGCGTTGTTTCTTTCTTTTCTTTTTTTTCTCAACAGCATTATTTTCTCAAATTATTTTAATAAGAGGGAGACTTGCTTCAGGCATTATTATGGGGGTCTATGTCAAGGCAACGGTGCCAGAGGGCAAGCATTGCACTGTTGGAAGAGATTCTAAATTAGGGAGTTTGCCATGGTGGTGAATAGAGTCCCTTTCAGAGGAAGGTACCACTAATACTGCTTAGCACACTTAGGTTCCCAAAACTGTTGGATGGGACCCGCTGGTGGGTAATAACAGGGTCTGAGGCAGGTCATAAATACTAGATATCATTCGCTTTCCATAACAGTCAAGTTAAGCCAGTTCACAGCAGTTAAATTAAACACTGCAGTAGTTTAATCCATTTCTCATTTCCAACGTAAAACTTGAGAAAGAACAAATTCAATATATATACATATGTTAACCAATATTTTAAATAAGGCCGTGGGTCACAGTAAATATCACCCAGGGTTACTGCAGCTGTGGATTTTTTCAATTTTTCATCTGTTTACGATAGTCATTGATTATGCATGAAAGTAAAAGTGTCATGTTGTGCAATCCCGGTTTTGCCACATGAAAGCCTCTGAATGCACAACTTAGTGTCAAAGGGGACACTAGTTGGCTGTCTGTGAAACCTGGAAATCCCAGATCTCAAGGGCAGCTGCTTTCCTGTAATCTGGCTCCACATGAACCAATGAACATGTACAAAGTTACAGAGAGGGAAAAACAATCCCGCATACAAATCCGATTTGTTCTAGTGCTCACGGTGCTCTTGGCTGCTTAGCATTAATGAATGACATTTACTGTGTAGCTGCAGTCTACCAGACACAACTTGACCTTTTTACACATAGTGCTATTAAATTGGATGGCTTAATTAAATAGTGGAAACATAAGCAATCCAGTTCTTCAAGACACAGTGGCCTACTGCATGTGTGACACAGTATTTGAAATGTATTTAACTGTATTTACTTTGGCCCTCCAAAGGCAATTGTCACCTGGTTTCTACTAGTTTTATTTATATGTCAATATCTCAAAATTCATAGTTTAAAATTTGAATTGAAAAAGAAGCTGTATCATTCAGAAATTTGCAATAGAATACATTTTTTTCAGAATAGTCACATATACATACTAACCATAACATAAGTAGCCTAATGTATATAAATATGTTTAAAAACAAAACGTACAAAAGCGCGTGTGTTTTTACACAACAACAGAAACGTATTTCAGCCCTAAGTGTGATAGGTGGTCGCTGTGGAAATGTTGACTGTACAGGACTTTGGCTAAATGTAACAAGATAAACTCTTAAGGGTTAATCAGAAAACAGCTGTAGCTGAATATACTGGTAAAGTACTTGGTTTCTTAAACATATTTATATGACAAATTTAGGAAAAAATAATTTGGTGTCTTCTAAACCGAAAGTGCATCAGGTACTGAATATAGTACAGTAAGCAAGGGAAAACGTTTACAGGGTTTTCTTAAATCTTTAGTTAATAATTTCAGACAAACATGAATACTGTAATTGAGACGGATACGTCTCAACCACTAGGGGCAAAGTTTATAGAGTTAAACACACCTTTTAGGTCATGATTCAAAATAATCTTATAATAGTGTAACATTGGACATAAGCTGTAATACGTTGTCATGGCTGGTTACAACTGGTGTTAAGGCATGCTTATGACAACATTATACGGGCTTTATAGAGTATAGTTTCTGTTACCCATGTTTTTCGACCCTTGGACCCGATACACCATTGAGTACAGTTCATTTATTGATTTTTCTGTAGCGTTCACGGAGGAAGCCCTCGACTGCTGCCTGTCCACCAGCAATGTGCCCATCCCCCACAGAATAGTGGTGTCATTCAGTATACAGACCACAAAGAGAGGTTGTCCTATCCCAGCAACTGTGTAAGTGTCACACAAGATCAGGAATGGACAGTATTTCAAATATACATTTGCATGCATGTATTAATATGTAATATTATTTCTTTGTTTCTTTTTTTATTATCTCTTTACCATTTTGTTTGTAGCATATAGATACATAAAAGTGTTTGTATTTTATAACAAAATGTATGTCGGCTTAATTATGCCCATCCCAGCTCATGTCCTCCTTGCATGTTTTGTCGATGCCTGAGCTGTAGCGAATTGCTGGCCCTCTCACCTGACCTGGCTGTACACCTGTGACTAACCCTGAACAACCCCACCACTTGCAGGTTCATTACAAAAAAGAGCAGAGCTTTGTGCGCCCCTCCTCCCACCGGGGACAACTGGGTGACTAAGGTCATTTGTAAGATTTCTCGAAAAGAGCCTGGGTGTCGTCATACAAAGAATAAAAAACGACAGAGGAAGAGGAGACGTGGTAAGAGTTATTCTATCGCTTGGTGCAAAGCTCTAGCCCTGTAGACATAGAGTGTGGGCTGTTTTTTTGTTCTACATTGACTAACCTTCTATATGCTTATTCAGTGCATTTCCACTTGAACTTCTGCACTGGTTTTTCATTTAGAAACATTTCAAAAATGAATGGAGATTTGAGATAAAAATAAATGGTGATTGTTTGTTTCTTTGCTTCAAATTGGGACTACATTTGATTTATTGAATGCTGTACAGTGAGCTTGCGTACAGTGACGGTTTTATGCATCTTCATTCCATTCTGTGTTCTGTTTCCTAATGAGAATTACTGTTACTATACGACTAAATCTGAAACAAAATGGCTTCCCTCTGCTGCCAGTTTCTTTCACAGCATCATCTCTTTTTCATTCAGGAGCCAGGCAGTAAGACCAGTCAGGGATGCATACTTCTCATCATTTAGGCCTTGTGTCTGAAGGCCGGAAGCCCAGCAGTAATGGTCATCTTTAATACAGAACCCAGCTGTCCACTACCACGAACCAAGCTACATTTTGTCAGCTCTATCTACAAGCCATCGGAAGAATCTATCACTGATATATATATATTTTTTTATGAACCATGGCTCAAATCAAGGGGATGTATAAAGACAGACCTGTCACTTGTTTTTTATGTTAAATATGAAATATACCAGACATTTTTGATTACTGGGACAAAAATTTTTTTTTCCTCTCTCTCATCTCATGCTACCGTTACATCTGACACAAGCTTTGTGTTATGATGTATCCATCAGTTCCATTATCACCATACATTTTGAAGCTTAAATTGATGTATAATTGTTCATTCCTTTTATGTAAATGTGAATTCATGCCTGCCTTGTCCTTGTGTTTTAAAAAATATATATATATTCTTCCAATAAAAATGTATTTCAAATGTATACTTGCCTCTGTAATAATGACACAAAGTAATAAACCAAGCTTTTGTAAATAAACCAAATTTTTAATTAACAAGGAATGCCAAACTCAGAACTTAGCTCTGGTTTGCAGTGGCAGCCAAGATAATTAAAGGCAGAGAATGCAAGGCATTTCAGACATAATCAGTTTTAAGGGGGGTTAGATGTGGTGGGCTACTTTGACCCTGAGGTTAGCACCCCTGCTCTATCAGTAAGGGACCTCAATATTTTTAATGACCACAATGAGTCACAATTTCAGTGTAATGTCTAATCCGAATGGACCGCACATTCTACAGTCGCCATCGCCACACTGGGGATATAGGATTTTATTTGGTTCAGAGGTGAAGAGTGCCCTCTACTGGCCTTCCAACACCAGTTCAGTATCAACCTGTTTTTCCTAGAATAGGGGTCCGCAACCCTGGTCATTGACAGCCTTACAATCTGCTGGTATTTGTTTCCTCTTTAAAATTTTACAAATCTGCTTTAAGTATTAGATCACTTAAGTGTTGAGCAGCAACCTACACCAGCAGACCAGCAACATGGTCACAAATGATGTCTAACCAGAACAGTCAAACAACATTTTTGCTTTGTCACACATTTATTAAAATCCCCTGAAAGATTTTCTGGTCGGGTTTTTGGCAGGTTGGCTTGTCTGGCAGTGAGAAAGTAACCACATGTGGGGAAAAAAAAAAACGTATAGAAAATATCTGTCAAAAGCATTGCAACAGAATACCAGAATAGAAAGAACACCATGTCTGTTTGAAAGGCTACGAGATACCTCTCAGATTCCGCTTCAGAAATAGTCATGTTTTTTGGCAGAAATACGACAGCTGCTCCTTGTAGAGCAAGATCATGGAAAGCCCCCCACTCAGCCACAGAAATCCAATTTGTTTTGTTTATGACTTCCCAGATGTAAAGAGCTCTGGCGAGAAAATGTGAGCAAAGGCTAAAATTCTGAGGAACACGTCAAGCTTATTATAAAAAAAAACCCATGAACCCCTTTGCCTTCTGCTGTTTGGTCTGTTTCCAGACTAACTCACTGCTTGCAATTTGCCACCAGATGAAATGTCCAACATGGAAGAAAGAGCTCTCAGCTGGTCAGAAGCCATCCACGTTGGGTCAGTCAGATATAAGGTGCACCATTACATTCAGTCATCGGATAAGTTTTAAAGAAACGTAAAAATTTTGTCACTGCCACTAAAGCTGAAAAGCCACTAACTTACCAGCTTACCCGACTTCCCCAGCTGGGAATCGAAAACCACAATTTTGGAGTTGTAACCTGTGACCTGTAACACTGCCACCCCAGGTATGGAAGTATGGTAGCATGGTTCATGGGTTTTTGTTTAATAATGTGCGGTTGCAGTGAGCCATATAATATTCCAGGAGACACCAGGATACCACGGTAAAGGTCACTCGATCTTGTGTGAGAACGTAATTGCTGTAGACATCCACCACTGGCAATGCTTCACACTTTGGAAAGAAACCCCTTATACCCAGGCTATCAGGCAGACGGGTTTAATGCTACAAGCATGGGCTCCTGTCACATGACCGCATGTAAAGGACACACGTGTGAGACCACAGGTATCCCCTGCATGGGTGCTGGGAAGTGTGGCACCAGACAGTGGGTTGTAATTTAGAGAGTCCTGTATGACAGCGCATGTACCAGGAATGGAGATGTGTTTCTTTCTCTTGTTTTTAATCGTCGAGCAAGCTGTGAAATTTCTCTCACCACAGACATTCCTACCACAGACCCCCTTCCTTAACAATTTAAAGTGTAGGTTTTATGGAATGTTTTTCTAAGTCAGTGCTCTAGAACTCTAGAACAATACCAGTGGTGATTTTTACATCAGCATTAGAATGTTCAGTTAACGAACACTCTAATCACGTATTTGTGATCTTAAACCTTAAAGGGTTAATGCAGTCTACTCTCACCATGCAGCTGTGGGGTCAATTCACAGCCTGTTTCACCTTTTCCAGAACAAATGGGAACAGCGAGCTGGCAGGAGACATTCATCCTGCTTTGCCAAAAGACCTGTCACTGGCGTGGGCGGGTCCTCAAAGTAAATTGTCCTCCATCCCTGACTCTACCACTTTAAACATCCACAGTTTCTGTTTCTGTTCAGAAAAGAGCTGAGGAAAAAAAAGAGACAATGGGGGGCAAGGGGGTGGCGGGGGAGGTTGCAAACGGAGAAAGTGAAACTTAACAGTGTGCTGGGTTATAAAACCGGGCAGCGGGAGCCATTGAACCCAGAACAGAGCTGGAGAGAGAGTGCTCACATCCCGACAGGAAGTGTTGTGTCATCTTGCGCAGGAAAAACTGATCCCAGAACACCCGCATCGCAGCTATGGACTCACGCGTCACCGTCTTCTGCCTTGGCCTGCTGTGCCTATTGTGCTGCTCCAGCTGTAAGTACTCTGTTTGACTCTGTGTGTGTGTGTGTGCGTGTATGCACGTGTGTGCGTACATGCGTGTTAGTGGGTGCGTATATACGTGTGTACATATTTGTTTGTGTATTCCAAATAAGGTCAGAATGCAAACAGATCCGCAGCTGAGGGGGGTTTTCCCCACGAGGTAAAGCACAAGTGGAGCACACGCTCTGCCAATCCGACTGAGGGAAATGGGGCAAAACCTCCTAAAACTGTGATAGCCTTCTGCTGTGGTGCAACCTTCTCAGAGCAGGGGGGTCGTCTGCAAACACAGGCTCATGGGTAATGCTCTATTAGAGATGTGAGAGGCCCACGTAAACTACCGTAATAAAAATTCACAAGACATTAATGTGACCTTGTGCTTAGAAAATTTTCTGCTCCCAACAGGCCAACTTTAAGAAAGCTTTAAGACGAGGCAGCAAACATTTCAGAAAAATCTTAACAACAAATTAATTCTGAACAAACCAATTCCCAGAAGCTTTTGTTTCGATTCTTTCTTTCTCCTGGTTGTTATTCAGCTGGGGTTCAGGAGCCCAGCGAGTTTTTCATACCTGACCCCAGGCGCACAATGAATTCACACTGACAAAGGCTATCCACAAGAAAAGGATTGGCCCTGAACCAGAAACTTGGCAAACAAAAAAGAATCTAAATAAATTCTATCCGACCAACACAATCAGGCACGTGCACACATAGACCTCAAAGGGGGCTTGAGCACCTGCCGTTTGGCCTCCTATAGAAAAGTGCCCTTTTTCTGTTTAAAAAAAATATTATTAATAAATTATTGTTTGCGCACAGCCTGCCTTGCCGAACAGATATATTGATTGAATCAAAATATCAGGTCAGAAGATTGGTGCTCCCGGGCGATGCCCTCTACCATCCCTCCTGGTTTCCTGCCGCAGCGGCGAGCGCTGTGTGGGCACCGAGCCTTTCTATGGTGAAAGAACGCACGCGCGCAAAATTGCATGCATAGAGGCACTCGACAGTCGTGAGTCAGTCATGAGTTTCTTTGAGGCAGACATCAGTTATGTAGCCAAACAAAGTATAAATATACTGTTAATTTTCGTTTTATATTGATATTGATGCGCTTTAGGAATTTCTTGACACTATTTGGCAAGTAGGGTCTATCTATGCTTGAACTATTTAGCAGCTCAAAATGTGCAAACTAGCTATCGTTAGACTTTTGCTAGTAATGTGATAATCAGTGGAATATGGTCCAGTTCTTGTGTCCCATCCACTTAACCTAAAATAACTGTCCAATCGCACCACAGCAGTTTTAATGTTGTCTAGATAGCTAGTTAGCTAATGTAATACATTCAGGGATTAAAGTTCTCCGTCGCTATGATGATGCAGCACAGCACTTAAAGGCGAATGAGAATTGCGTTTAATGTGATGTTTAATAAATACATGTATAAATTTAATGTATTTTTTGTTATCCTTTACATTTCAATAGGCTACATTATTGAAATGGGATTTCATGTAATTCATTGTTTGATGAGTTGTAGCGTATTTAAAGCAGCAGCGTATTTAACCTATTTCCACGAATCCACACTGACTGAGTGTGAAAACCCTATATTTAATTTGATTAGCTTTTCATATTTGTCAATGTCGTTTAAAAAATTTTGAACACCCTGTTACAACGTTTATATTGTCAATTGAAACGAGCTGAACACGTTTAAGAAGGTCAATTAAAAAGGCTATTTTCCATATTTCCATATCCATATTTCCTTCTCTGTTGAATTAATCTCAGTCAACTCTATGTTAACGTAAATCGCCCTTATGAGGATTTTTACAAAAGTGCAAAGCATTGTGAGAATGCAAGAACGAATGCAGGTAGACTTTTATTTTATCGGTTGCTATAGGCCTACTGGCTAGGAAGGTGATACATTTTTCAATCGTTTTGTAAAGCAATCTACAACATATTTGAACAACATTTTGTAATGAATACGTAAGGTTAAATTATCCTAATCATACTTCTGAAAGGCTAATAATTTAACACTGATTTAAGTGATTTTTTGACAGAGTAATGCAAAGTAATATAACGCATTACCTTAATTGTATAGTATATAATATAAGCTTTACTTTTTAAAAAAAGTAACTAGTAATATGTAATATATTGCAATTTTCCAGTAACGCCCCAATTCTGCCCACAATACATATAAGAATAATAATCAACGTGTGATTTTACTTGACACAATTCGATAACAAAGTTATAACCCAGTTGTTTTACTCATCGGAGAGTCAACACTTGATGAAGACTATCCAGTTGGAGCGAGCAGAGAATCCTTTTCTCTTCACATAGTGTCAGTCCAATAGGCTATATTCAGCAGCTCAATGTTTTTTTTTTTTTATAAACCAGTTTTTTAGGTACACATAAAAATTTCCTCGGTACGTAGACTATAACGCCCGATAACTGGTGAAAGAAATTAAAACAAAATAATGCTTACGAACTCCAAAACGCGACGAGAGCGGGACTGGAAAGGATGCTATCCTACGATACCGGCTTTTCTCGAGAAACGAATGGCAATATGGAAGCGTATAATAACGCTGACGTGTGCTTTAAATACTGCCAGGTAACCCTGAACAGGTGACACACTGAACTGAAAACTAAAACCTGAAACGGACTAGGAAACCAAAGCGAAGGAACGCAACGTGAGCGCTCTCCAGAGAAGTGGACAATATACAACAAGCAGGCGGAGAAACCATGACACATTAAGATCACACATGTTGACTGGGGTCTTCTGGTAGGCATACAGGCTAATGGACTTAAACAGTAACTGCATAATTTTGATTGTAGGCTTCTAACTTAATAACCATTCATTCTACTGGATTGTTGTAGGGTATGCTCATAGATTTTCATCAATGACAGCCTACAGACAGGCCCCCCTCTCTCTACTGTGACAGGAAGGCATAGAAGGTACATAGTTATCACAAATTAACAGTATATAGTTTTTTTTATATGTATAAAAAAATGCACCCAGACAAGGTTCACTTACGCTGTGGGGATTCACTCTGACTGATTGACAGATTGCTTGCTTGATATGTTTTTTGATTGCTTCAGTGATTGATTAATTGAATGATTAATTGCTGATTTGATTGACTGTTTGCTTTATTTATTGATTGGTTGATTGATTAATTATTTGCTTGCTTAATCACTTGTTTGTTTTATTTATCAGTTGCTGGGTTGTTGTTAATTGACAGATCGATAGTTGATTGGTTGATTGACTGATTCCGGGTCCACCCCCCCCCCCTTACAGTAACTCAAGGAGAACTGGTTCTGGACTGCTGCCTGAAGGTCAGCCACACCCGCATACCCAAGAGATATGTCAAGAGCTACGAGAAGCAGGTCAAGGGTCATGGCTGTGACATTGACGCTGTCGTGTGAGTACCTTATTGTCCAGGATTTCTGATTAGCACCTCCAGCAGTTTTGAAGTGCCCTGCAGTGCAAATTTAAATCTTAACAGCCCCAGTGACTGTGACTGGGCACTGGGCGAGACATAATCAGATACAGTGTCACCCAGGGAGGAAGGGCTCCAGTTGGTTGTGTATTATTTGTGTTTCGGGTCAAAATGTGGATTCTACAGAGAAAAGAAGCTGGATTCTTTTATATTAAATTACATTCATTAAAGAGATGCTCTTATCAAGCATGAAATGCATTTACGGGAGAAACAGAAGTGCATTCAGCTGGTTAAAATGAGCCATAGTGCCAGACCTAATGTCGCATCATCACAGCAGTAGTGCAAGTTTTTTTTTTAAATGAAAATACAAATTCTCGATACTTACAGAAACTGAAAACCATAAAAAATACCATAACCTGAATTAGTACAAAAAACAACAGCAGTGTCTTACCTGTGATTCAAACTTGCAACCTCTAGGTTACAAGCCCATTATACTACAATGCAACCCACACAATAACATCTCCCGATAGACATCTCACAGCAAGATTAGATGACAGATTTGTACAAATAGCCAAGGGTAAAGCACATAAAACAATTTAATGTGCTTATAAAATTGATTTATATGTATCTTTGCAGAGAAAGTGTCAGGCTTTGTGCCAAAGAAATAACATTTAAAAAATTTCACTTTTACATTTCAGGTTTATCAGCAAGCGGAACTTCAAGCTGTGCGCTCCAACAAAACAGGACTGGGTCAAGGCCCTCATGACCAGTGTGGACGGCAAGCTGAAGTGGTGTGCAGAAAGAAAATTCCAGGTACGGGCATTCTGTCATGCTTCCAGCTGGCTTTACGTGCTGTGGGAATCATTCATTTCTGCCAGCAGGTCTAGTTTTACAAGTTTCACAAAACAGGATTGCTGAGTTAGCCGTATAACTGCAATGAGTAAAATCTAGAGCAGCTCTTTTTATTTCAGTCCATTTTCCAGATTTGGGAGGTTTCCAGGTTTTACTGCGATTGTCCAGATAACTCAGTATTCCTGCTTTGTGAAATACCCCCCTGGAGTCTGTAGTAGCTGTAGCCTATGCCATAATCTCTTCCTCAAAATACTATGCTCACAAATTACACACAGTATATGACTTGGCCTTTTAACAGTCGAAACCACACTGTGGTTCACCTCAAAACCCACTGAATGATACTGTTAATTATAGGAAACGAGACAAACAAGAAAAAGAGAGACTTCTGATTTGACATTGGCATTGACCATTTGACCTTGATGAGAAGACACTGAACACACACGTACTGCGCCATATCACATAGGAAAAATTGGTTTATTTATATGTAGACTTCGGACTGGCCTTTCACATTGTTATGGTGATGTCACTGTGTCTGCATGTCTGTGAATAAGTATCTGAGTGCTCACATCCATGTGTGTGCAAGCATGTGTCTCCGTGTGTGTGAATGCATGCATATGTGTGTGTGCGTATGTACGTGTGCATTTCTGTGTTTGATTCTCACTATCTCCTTGTCTTCACAGCCTAAGCAGTGTGTTGGGCTGCAGGCGTAACAGAGCAGACCGGCTGTGACTGCAGAGCGGCAATGCGCGGTGAAGCGGCCATCCTCTACAGACTGTGCTGCCCCCAGGAAAAAAGCTAAACCAATGTGCACTTTTACATTCTTCATCTATTATATAAAAGAGGCTGCCTTACTAATGAATAACTAAATAATAATAATAATAATAACCTCCAGTTCCATGATGCCCTACCTGAGTGATTAACCTTCTGTATTGTGCGTTAAAGCAAGAATATGTAGGGGCTGTTGGCCAATGTTCTTTCCAGCTCTAGAGAACTACTAAAGTCCCAGCTTTTAAATCCCACCTCTCCCCGCATTCATTCTTGGATCATGTGACCGCTCCAGACAAGATCATATAATTAATAAAGCCAAATTTGGATTTACAGTAACGATAGCTCTGTCTCTTTGCCAATTTCCCAGTGGTGGCGGAGTGAGGCTTTACAAACACTGTGCGGAGTGGCGATCCCAAGCGTTGCCAATCACTGACTTCACTGAACCAATTTAAAAGGCATGATTGAGCGTCGTGGTAACGGAGCAGTAAAAGCATTGGCCTTTGAGTCAATGTAGCTGCACACGGAGTATCTCAGTATGGCTGGCGCCTCGAGGGAGCTGCAAATTGGACGGCCGCTCTACGGGAGGTTGTGAGGGTCTCGGTGGGGAGATTAATTTATAATCGATAACTTAAAGTTAGCCAAACAAACCAAAAATTTGTATTGTAAGGTCAGTCAAGCCCCAACACAACTACTTACAACTCTGTGTAGATCTAAAGCTACCTGTAGGAGGACCATGTTACCATATATGGCATTTGTATGTAGGCTATTACACTTTAATTAACTGAATTAGTTTGATTAATGCAAGGATTCTATTGAATGTTTTTGTTTGATGTTTGTTTGTGTGTTGTGGGTCTGCCCCACTGTCTATGTCTTTTTTGTTGTTGCTAGTGGCTAAGACTGAAGTTCCCTAGCCGGAAAATAGAATTTATTCTATTCTATTCTATATGGTATTATGTGCAGCTATCCACCTCACCTTCCCCACTTTGTAGTCTTTTCATTATGATTTTATATAAAATAAAACGCCTCAGAAAATATTAACTCATTACAGTGGGACATTTGTGTGTCCTGAATCAATCTGGTTCCACTAAAATCATCTGAGACTTTTTAAATATACTGTACCTTCAGACAGGACTGTGAAATCAAACGTCCTTGATTTTTTATAATTGTTTTGATGCATATGCACATGTGCGTGATTGTGCCTTGTGAGTCCTCTACAGTCTACTTTTTTAAATAAAGAACATTTATTCCACCAAACTTGCCAATTTGTTCTCCTTTCCCATTGCAAATAGGGGGTGAACAGTGAGGGGGGAAAAATGGGCTATCTTGCACACAACCTGCCACGACCTGTAAGAATGAAGTCATTTCAAAGAAGAGACAAAGGACGGTCAGAGATGGCATAAACATGTCAGGGCTTTTTGACTTTTTTACTGAAGGTAAAAATAATAATAATTCAGCCCAGTCTATTTGCTGACACAACCAGGGCTGGAGAAACACCAATTGAATCAAAGATTTTTTAACCTTATTTTTCTGTGCACTGATGAAATGCCCCATTGGTCTCCGCCTCACATATAACAAGCCAATTACATTACTTGAAATTGTATGGTCTATGTTTTGTGATATTTTTGAAAGAGCTTATGAAACACATTGACAAATGTTTGTAGCCTAATTGCACAATACTATTACTGTGTCAGTAATTTGTGAACAATTCAATTTTTTCCCCCTATGGGGGTTGAGCTATGGATGAGCCATTTGCCATTGTCTGAAGTGAACTCAAAATGCACCAACAGCTCAGGCACTCTGGCCCTTGAATCCCATCTAACATCTTTACATTTAGGCATTTAGCTAACGTTTTTATCCTGAGCTCTGTAAATGCTAGTTTTTATATGTAAGGTATAACCACTAGCTTGGCTCTATGGAATAAACTACCTGTAGAATTCTGTACTGCCATGCGATCCTTGCTCTTGCACTCGCCTCTTGCATGATTCACTTGTTGTCTGTGACTTTTTCTGGGTTTGGCACTGTTCCTCTAGCCTTGCTTACTTTAAGGACTTACTCATTAGGTGCTTTGGATAAGAGCATCTGTTAAATGCATGTAATTGCACTGTAAATTAAACTATATGTGCTAAAAAATACTCCCTTTTTTAAATTCTACGGAAATCACGTACATAGATAGCTGAATTAAAAAAAATTCTTCATGGGTTTCCCCTGGGGCCCACCTTGATCTGTAGGCCTCCCATGTTTTACGTCTGTTCCAGCTCTCACGTGGAACGCATACACGCTTGACCCATAAGGGCAATATGAAACACACACCCCAAAAATTAAAACACCGTTCAGTCTGCAGCTGGAAAAAGAGAATCATAATCATCATCATCATCATCATACAAACTGTATTTTTCATATGGTTTAACATGATGAAGGAGAAAACACACTTTCGCTCCCATCTGTGTCCTCCATTCTATTCCACGGGAACAGATTTACAACAAATGGACGTAGCAAATGCATGTAACCGGTTTGATTTAAAGGCGCTTTCTTGAAAATCAGAAAAACAGATTGTCTGCTTCTTCTTCATAAACACAGATAATCAGTACAGGACACAAACAATCACAGAAAGCCGGTATACAAAGAAGATTAATCCTTTTTTTTGTTTGGGAGAGATTATTGGTATTTTCTCCATGTACAAATCCCCAAGCCTCTTAAAGTCTCTAATGTAGTAGTAGCCTCGCCGATTTGAATAATATCTGACAATAGAATACCATAATTTCAAACACACAATATTTACAAACACATGATGAGATTTTGCTCTTCAGAATAAACTTGCACTGGGAATGGCTGTCACAACAATGACAAGATTCCATCTGATTGTGATGTAACAAAGGGGCGCAGGCTTGGGATGTCTTTCAGAATTTCCCATTGTGACAAATAACCGTCTGCATGATAGTGCGAGGGAGCAGAGATAATGATATAAAATGGTAAACAGGAAACAAGTTTGAGCACGCAAGATATCAGAGCTCTCCCACCTTTTTCCACCAGTTGTGTTGCAGTGTACATTTCCAGACGTTCCAGTAGATGTAACGTTGCCAATAAGTAACCCACTCACCATGATACTGACCACTGATACAATCATATTTACATTTACAGAAGCTCTTAGTTGAAAGCTTCTAGATGAAAGTGTAGTGTGTGTGTGTCTGCATGCGTGTGTGTGTGTGTGTGTGTGTGTGCATGTGTGTGTGCGTGTGTGTGTGCATGTGCATGTGTGCGCGTGGCTGTCTGGCACATATCACACAGTGAGGGTTCACACTGTTGGCTGGCTCAGCTGCTTTACTGGCATCGTTCTCTGCAGACAGTGCACTCACAGGCCCACATTTGTAGAATCTCTGGAAGACCGGATTAGCCTGCCTAATTTTGGATGATTCATACTGATGACGATGCATTCCTGGCTATAGTCCTTGATGTTATATTGCTCTGCATCTGAATGCACTTACAGTGCTCCAGTGCTTCAAATAAACAACAGTGCTCTAAGTGCCAAAACAGTGCCATACGATGCCATGAGTATCTACACTATTACAATAACATCTACAGAACAGCACACATACAGTGAGCGCCATAATTCATTGGACAGTGACACACTTCTTGTTATTTTGGTTCTGTACTGTACAACTTTGATTTTGAAAGGATACAATGGAGATAAAGTGCAGACTGTCATAAAGTCCTTTTGTACATAGACCCCCCCCCGCCCCCCCCCCACATATTCTTTGCCATGACTTCCTGATGTCTGTGATCCAACAATATTAAAAAACTCTTGATATCTTATTTTCTGGTACTCTTACAAGCGATACTATAACTTCAATGCATTTGAATGTATCTCTATGGGAATTGCGGGGTGGGACTAGATGCAGCTGTAAATTACACTGGAACAGTAAGGAACACATGGTTGGCTAAATGGTTCTAAGCCATCAAGAGTCTGGCGTATAAAACAAGCCTTAAACCATCACTCTGCTGCCAGATATGCAGTAGATATGAATGGATAACTTGAAGGGTTTCTTATTTTTTCATGGGGTTCAATAGGAAAATGTGTCAGGATAAACAATCCTTAAAGTGATCCATTCATATCAACTGCATATCTGGCAGCAGAGTGATGGTTTGAGGCTCGTTTGATACCTCAGACCCTTTATGACTTATAGCCATTTTGCCATACTATTCCAGCATAATTTACAGCTAAATCTAGTCCCACCCCCCAATTCCCATAGAGATCCATTCAAATGCAGTGAAGTTATAGTATCGCTTGTAAGAGTACCAGAAAATAAAATATCAAGAGTTTTTTTATATTGTTGGGTCACAGACATCATGGCATGCAAAGGATATGCGACCAAATGTTAAAAATGATTACTTTATTCTACAATATGTTAAACTGTGTTAATGATGCCCGGAAATGGGGGGGGGGGGGGGGACTACGTACAAAAGGGCATATAATTTCTAAACGGTTCATACGATATGAATGAAAATACCCTCAAATTAAAACTGACAGTCTGCACTTTAACCTCTGTGTCATTGTATCATTGTAACTCAAAGTGCTAGGGTACAGAACCAAAATAATAAAAAATTTGTCACTGTCCAATTAATTATGGTGCACACTGTATGTATCAGTACAGATAGGTAACATTACTATCAATGATTATTTGCATTGTAAACAAATTTACTTTTGTTATTTTGGATTTGGAATGTGTGTATGTGTGTGTGTGTGTGTGTGTGTGCATAAATGCGTGCATGTGTGTATTTGTTGAAAGTTGTGTTCTTTTCAACAAGCTTGAACTGACGTTTTGTCTCCATGATTTTATCCTTCAATTTTCTTGGAACAGGGAACTTCACATCACCTCACCTTTAATAAAGCATAATTTATTTTCAAAACTACATGTTAATCTGGCACAACCTGGACAGAAATTGAGACAGCAACAGGCAGGACAGCAAAAAACCAAACAGGAAGACAAAAACAGCACAATGCAGACTAAGCCAGTAATAATATTCCTTCCAAAGATGCCTAGAAAAGTCCCATTCTTAAGGTCAGGGCAAAACTACATACATTTCTATTCTGAGATCACAGACACCACTGCATGTGTGGTGTGTGCGTATGTGTGTATTGGTGTGGTGTGTGCGTATGTGTGTATTGGTGTGGTGTGTGTGTGTGTGTGTTTTATGTGCAACTGTTCCTCATCTTAGAAGAGAAATACTTCAAAATACCTCCACAACAGTCCTAGATTTTCAGACCACAGGTGCAACATTTATCGACAGGCTGCATCTACCCAGGGAAATTAACCACCTGAAGCAATTCACTGTACAAGTATATACAAGCAGAATCACCATACAGTTCCATATGTGTTGGAAACAACAAATCTGAAGACAAAACAATCAACAAAACAACTTGCCGGCAGTCGTAAAAGTAAAGATTTTCCATTAATCTTGATGACAGTAAACATTCAGGCATTTCTATGGCTTGGAAAATGCGTAGGCCAAATGGAATTCCCCCCCCCCCCTGTCCTTTGTGTGTTGATGAATAGACGCTTATGATGTTCAATACAGGTTCGTTAGTTTGAATTACATATTTTAACGGGAGCATTCAAAAACTCGTTAAGGGAGGGGGGTTTCTCAAGATGAATGCCTCGAAGTGGTAACGAACGTCGTAATAACCACAATGAATGTGTTATTTATTGCTACGCACAAGTGCCTGATTTGCAGGAATTGATTTGTTGAATAACAAAAACTGTTCCATCAGTGCCCTCTTGTGCTACAGAAAGAGCCTATGTCTACTACTGCCTGCATTTGCCTGCCCTCCCTACCTCTACTACAATAATAATCATAATAATGTAATTATTTCCTTATAATTTATTATCATGAAAAAGAATAAGAAGATATTACCAGATGTACTGTGCTGTTATAAAACATTATACATCTTTTGCATAATATGGTGAACTGAGACTCTGACTCACTGTGGTTATGTTAGTTTCTACAGCAAAGATAGCCTAGTATCTTGTCTAAATACCCACTATGGCTTCTCTAAAATGGGTTAAGCTAAAGGATGCCCATAGAAGGGTGTTGGTTCGGACATGGTGCTTCTTAGCAATAACAAAAAAAATCACATTAACTACGGTGTCCACTAGAAGGTAGCATTTACACTTTATTATGATTATGTGGGGGTTCTCTGTGCCAGAGACACAGAGGAGATATTGGAGGTCCAGTTGCGACAGATACGGACTCTTTAAGTGTTCAATGAACACCACTGAAACGGACAATAATCCGTAGTGGAGAGGGAGAATAATGAGGACACAAAACAACCTCACGAAAAAGGCGAGGAACTCGATATGCGAGCAAAACTGAAATAAGCAGACACGCTTATCTAACCACGTTTGTGGAGTGAACGAACAAAGAAAATAAAACTGTTAATATCCCTTTAACTGGGATATGAGCAGTTAGAGCGCTCGTAAAAGAACAAAGGAAATAAGCGGACACGCTTATCTAACCACGTCTGTGGAGCGAACGAACAGAGAAAATAAAACTAATAAGATCCCTTTCACTGGGACTAAGCAGTTAAAGCGCTCGCAGATAAGCGTAGTAAAACAAAGGAAATAAGCAGACACGCTTATCTTACTCCCGTTTGTGGAGCGAAAGGAAAGGAAACCGTTTCGTGTAAAACGAAAGAAAACGAGAAAGTCTCTGCTCTGAAATGAGTGAAAAGAGACTAGCTTTCTTAATAAACCCTTTCTTCTAAACCCTTTCGTTTTTAAACTAGCTTACTACCTAAACCTATACCTTCTTTTACCGGCTCGAATGTTACGAGGAATAACATGGAAGCAACGAGAGAGGCAGGAAGCGAAGTATAAATAGTCAACGGAAATTCATAACAGCTGAACTTACTAATGACGAGGCGAAAGCAAAACCCCGTCACGGAACAAAGGAAAATCCGATAGATTACCGGTAACGACAAAAAAGAATAACGAGAACGTGGAGATAAGGGAAGGAAGGCAAGATCCATGACAGATTACACACTAATTCTTTTCAAGTCAGGGCATTGTAATATGGGGGTTGACTTTTTTCATAAGCTCTTCAGTAAATCAAGACACATCACACAATGTTCACATGAGCATATTTTTTATTAATATCCATATTATAGCGACGTCATACATAATATATTGCCTGGAGAAAAAAAAAAGGAAATCAATGCAATTAAGTATTTAACAGCGGGTAGAGAAATACAGCTCTTAAGACTGAGAAAATACTACGCAGCAAAAAAATTATAATCATGGATAAAAAAAAATGGCCGTCCCTTGGAGACAAACATTTTTTTTCCCCCTAAAGCGCAAACATCAAGCGGTTAAGAGAAGCAGGTCAGCCCATTCAGTCCGGGATGAGGCAGTGCTCTTCACATTCACCAGGGGGCACTGTGCGCACGCTCTCTCCTTTGAAACCCAACATGCAGTCTTCTTAAGACTCTCGTGAACAGCAGAAGCACTGCGCGTACCTGGGCACATCTGCCAAAGCTGGGCAAAAACAAGAGGCACATTCGTCCTTACTGACAAACTGAGAAAGGCCATTACAACACTCCGCTTGTGCACTGCTGAAGAAACTGTGAACATCCACCTCTCGCCTGTCTGTCTTTCAGGTAATCACTGCAGAATTGCACAAGATAACCGCAACTGGTACACTCTACAATACGCTAACTCATAGAACAATACCCCTGTTGTCCTTTGCCAATGACTGCACAATTAGCATACCTCCTCCAAATGTGCTGTTAAATTAACTTAATGTATTTACAAATTTTAACTAATAAAATATTTTTTTTTACAAAAACCAATATCAAAAATAATGTCATTGTACAACCAAATGGAATAGAGCTGTGTTAATTAACAAAAAGAAACGTAACAAAACCAAAAGTAAAACAAAAGAAAAACGCTATTTGACATCTTTATACATTTAGAACATGGTGAATGCATCATTTTCCAACAAAATCTCAGTTAAGCACGTTTTAACACAGTAACTTTATGAAAAACCATGTTTTTCACAGGGCTACTGGAAACCAAGGGGAACACAGGCTCACGCTTTCCAGTGTCAGGCTTTTAAAATATCTAAATGATCCCAAACTGACTCGGCGGCTTAGTTTGCGCATACTTGGGGGATGACAGCTACACTGCCGTACCAGCCCCACCTCCCTGACACGGCTTCATTAACGCAATATTAAGGCCACGTTCCATTCTCGTGAGCTTACGTAACTACACGCAAAAGTCACTAAAATAAAATCAGAACACGCATACTGAACGGCGGTGGTGTTAGGTGGCATCATTTTGGCACCTTAAAACATCTTCCTTTTTCCTTACGTTGTTAACATTTCTACAGATGGCTGACCTTTGACCTTTGATCAATGGCCCTCCGAAGGATGGGCTGTGCGACGCTGAAAATCTTCCCCTGCAGCCCCGTTTTCATTCACGCTTTTATCCAAGGCCCCATAGACACACCACAGCCCTGTACCCCCTCCACAGCTGCTAGACACACACTGCCTACTGCCTCCAGGAGCAACCGACTGCGTTTAGTCAAATAAATAAAAATAAATGCAACACATATATAATTAATATACATCGTCTGTTTACTTACATTTCCACACCATCTCTGCAGGCTATTTGTATGAATAAGATGGGAGGGGTTGGGTCAGTCGGAGGGAGGATGGAGTTTTGAGAAGTCCTGCCAGGGTGGGGGAGTGCAGATATTGGATCATAATGTCTGCTGGGGGTGGGCACATGCTGAAAACTCACACCCCTTATATTTAAGAATCCTCTCTTTTCTGCGCAGGAAGGTGGAGGGGAGCAGGGTTCTGGTTGTGGGGGTTACCGTTACTGTGGTAACAAGCAGGCTGAGAGTCCTGTTCTGCAATTCTGTACAGGTCAGTAGAATGTTCCCCAGTGCAGAGTCGCTCAATCACAGACCGTACGTCAGCCTAAAAGCTTGGAGTGAGGAAGGCTGTAAAATCCACAGCACAGGCAAACGAGAGGGTCTGAAAGTGTGTTGCCGAATGGATTTACGGTTAGTAAGAGAGTCTAGGAGAGCCCCAAATTGCAATCTTTTATTGGCATACATATACAAAATCAAACGAGGGATAGATTCACCAGGCAGGAGACCATCTAGCCGGACTGAGACTCTCCGTGACCTTCAACCTGTCTGTGACCTGTGGCCTCTCTGTGACCTCTGGTCTTTCTGTGACCTTTGGCCTTTCTGCTCTGACCTGGTTCGAACAGCAAAAATGCACGCGCTTTTTTTTTTTCATCTCTAGGTTCAAGACACTAGTTTTTTAGTTCATACTTGCATGCTGTGTAATAGCAAGACAAATAAACAAAATGTAAGGTGAATGTTGGCATTATTTATACTAAAAGAGTATGTTAATACTTATCTATATTAATTACAGTGTTGGCACAATGTAACCATACGTTGTAAGCATTCATATTTCTTAAGCATCGGATATTTGAGCATTTGAAAAAAGTATTTGAACAGTGTTAAAGGAACTGATTATAGATTATACATCTGTGCTCTCAGTTCACTCAGAAACAAAGCAGAAATATCTTGCTTTTAAGTATCTATTTACTTATTCTTCTTTTTTTTGCTGCACAGGTCTAGAGTCCTGAAGTCAATGGCTTCTCCGATAGTAAAGCATGGTAATACTAGTGCCCTCCCTCCCATGGTCAAATAGGCCGTTCCCTCTAATCAAAACAGGGTAATACTCGTCCCATCCTCCAATCAAATTGTGCTAAGGCAGTGTACACTATCCTGGTCCCCTGATGTTCATCTGCAGCAGACATAAGAGCACAGACAGACAGATGGGAGGATCCTTACAGTTCTTTACTGAATAGGTGCAGTCAAGAACCTTTAATTGGGGGGAGGCGTCCCCTCAGCTCAATGTGTGTGTGTGTGTGTGTGTGTGTGTGTGCGTGAGTGCGTGTGTGTGTGTGTGTGAGTGTGTGTGTGTGTGTGTGTGTGTGTGTGAGTGAGTGAGTGAGAGAGAGGGAGAGATATGTAAATGTGTCACAATTCACGAGTGTGGTTTCCAGGGTGTTCTGGAGCCTTCCGGAAGCTGGTGGGCTGATGCTGAAGCCGAGGTCTATGGCTGGGGTATGAGGAGGGGGATTTTATCTTTTTCCCGAAGCTTCCCCTCCTGGGAGCTGCTGGGGCTCTCAGTGTGGCCCCTGGGGCTCCTGGGGCTCCTCGGCGAGGGTGACGTAAATGATTGGCACCAGGCCCGTCCTGTCTCCCCGGGCACAGAGCAGCCAGTCGGGCTGGGCGTGGCTCAGCACCCTCAGGACGTCCCCCTTGCTGAAGCTGAGCTGTCCACGCTCCGAGGCATTGTGGGTGCACAGGGCCCGTACCTCCCTAAATCACACGGAAAAAGAAAAACCATCAGCACCGCGAACGCTCTGACTGGGACACACACTTAGCACACAAACGCTATCACACTGCACAAGCCTTCTCTTATTAAAACCCTTTTCTTGTTATTTATGCTAATAGAGAATGTGCATTTGTACAAAAGGGGCAAAACGAGTTGGCAAAACGCCTTTATCCCTCTCCCTCTTCATTTTCATTTGCCATCTACTTAATTTTTTTTACATTTTCACATCTCAGAACACATAGAACTAAAAGAACCGGTTTAAGAAAGCAACACGATCAGGAGCAGTAGGTCCTGTTACCGTGGCGCATGTTGCTTGGCAGCCAGCGCTTCCAGTTGCTGCACTGGGGGCGGGGCCTGGCTCTGAGAAGGCAGAGGAAGTGGCTCTGGCCTTTTTCCCGTCCCCACCGTCTGAGCCATGAGGTCCAGCACTGATTTGTCTAGGCTCAACCACCCTGACGGAAGCCTAAAGGGACAAAACAGAACAGGAAGTTATTTTCAAGTGCTATTTAAAAAAATATATATAAATACATACACTACCGGTCAAACGTTTTAGTGATGTAGAACAGTGATGTAGAAGTTCCCACAGACATACACTTGTCTTCGCTTCATATAACACACTTTATTTGTTATAAATTGTGTAAGCTTAATGTGTTTCCTTTTGTTGTTATTTATTTTTGACCATTAAGCCTTCAAGTAAAAACCCGCCCAAGTTTCTGGAGGGGGCACATTGCAATGCAATGAATGTATGAGCATTAAAAAACAAAATCAAGAGGTGAGTGAAAAATAAAAAAGGAAATATAAGGATAGTGATAAATTACCTGCTCTTTTGAGTCTTGGCGAGTTGAGACTGCTCAGCCTTCCCCGGCCTGAGGGGGGCGCCAACGCTGGCTCCAAACAGCCTGCTCCAGCGCAGGCCTGGTGAGGGCCCCTCCTGCTGGGCCCCTGGTGCAGGCCCCGGGGCCTCTGGACCCTGGGAGTCCTGGCTCTTCTTCAGCTCGCCCATGACAGACTCTGGGGGGCTGCCCATCCAAGAGCGCCACCCTCTGGCTGTGCTGCTGGATTCGCTGCTGCTGTTCCCGCCTCCTTCCTTTAGCCCCGCCCCCTCATGGCTGGCCTCTGCCCCCTCCACCACGCCCTCCCGGGCAGGGGGTGGGCTCATCCTGAGCCCCGCCCCAGAATTCACCACCCCGCCCCGACCCCCTGCGGCCTCGCCCACCGGCTTCTTCCTCTTCTCCCACTTCACAAACTTTGACCCCTCGGTGGAGTTGTCGATGTAGACCTGCGAGCTCTGCATGAGCTGGTACCACCAGCCCGCCTGCCTGTCCCTGGGCTTGGCGCCATTATCGTTGTCCCGGCCCCTGTCCGCCTCTGTCGCGCCTGCATCCTGGCCCTGCCCCGATTCACTTCCAACCCCCTTCGCCCTCTGCACTAGTCCTCCACCCACCTCTCTCCTGAGATCCCCTTTGATTTCCGTCACTTTCCGTTCCATCGACCCTTCTCTAACCCCTGGCCGCGCCCCCTTCGCCTCTTTCCCCGGCCCCTCGACGCTGACCCCGAGCGTCTCCCTCCTCTGTTCCGCCCCTTCTGTCCTGGGCTCCGCCCCTTCCTTCCTCGTCCTCGACCCTTCCTGCCTCTGCTCCATCCTGTCCTTCCTCTTAGGCTCCGCCCCCAGGGAGCCCCACCCCCTCATCAGCTGGAAGGTGGAGCGGGCGGACTGCTCCAGGCCCTGCCCGGTGGAGCAGAGCTGCTCTTTGCGTCGCAGGTGCTCCTGACCCCTCTGCAGGAGCCCGGGTTCAAACAGCAGGTCCAGGTGGAAGGGTAGCAGGGAGAGGGGCTGCAGCAGCAGAAGGAGCTCCTCAAAGAGTGGCTGGCACGCCCCCTGAGACAGGGGCAGGAAACCCCACGGGTGGTAGTGCGCCGCTACGATGTCTGGAGTGACAGGAAGAGAGAAAGAGACACCATTACCACAGATGCTCTATAATAACCAGAGGTACTGCACTACTGCAAAGTTTCTGAGAACGGAGAAGAAAAATACAGCCATTATTACAACAGATTCTTTACAGTAACCAGATGTTCAGCTCCTATGTTTCTTACATTATTATTGCTTCCTTACACAAGAACAGGGATGGCCAACCATGGCCCTGGAGAGCCGTAGGGCAAGTTCATGCTCTTTTTTGCTGTTAATAAGTACTTAATTGATTAATTAAAGCACTTTTTAAAGACACAATTATCTCACCATCTCACCTCACCTGGTTGCTTGGGTGTACACTGGCAGTTGATGTTAAAGTCAAAGCAAAAACTAGCCCACCCTCTGGCTGTATAGTAGTGCTATTCCATAGTTCTGGTGCTATATTATAGTGCATGAATAATCACAGTCGTACCCAAGGACATCCATTGTCATCATGTAATCTAGCCATATATTACATGCAATTAAAACCTTTCAGCTTCAACCGTAGAGAGACTAAACTTTCAATGTTAGGAATCTGGAGTTGCCTGTCTGGTTAGCCTGTGGAACCTACAAAAAGGCTACAAAGGCAGTTAAAGTCAATGTGTGCCAGAGAGGATGATTAATATAGTGCAAAGAGGCTAAAGGAAATAAATGACTGCTGTGCTGTCACTGAAAAACAATACGACTGCTGATGCCAGTATCATAGATAAAATGGATGGCTATATCTAGCGTAAGATAGTGTGTGATTCCCCTTTCCTTTCATGAAAGTATATCCTTACCTTCATGCGTGTAGAGGTGATTGAACCAAAATTCCAAGGACCGCAAACTGAAAAGGCAGAGATAAATGTTTAAAATGATAACTCTCCAATAAAAAATATAAAGAAACTGCCATATCCACTGTGTGCCATAATCCCAATTAGGATGAAAGCTGTGAGCGGATCTCGAAATCCCATGCTTCGCCCTGCCTGGATCATAAAGCCTCCTGCTATCATTAGGAGGATCGCAGTTCTAATTCAGGCTAATTGGACTTTGGGTACGTGATATTCATCTTGTTCTCCTTGTTGCCGTAGCAACGCAGGGTCCTCTCATTTGCCTCTGTCAAAGGCAGAAACATTTCCCAGTTTAAAGGAAAGAGCGGGCCCAGACCCCTCCTATAAGTGGGCCGGCCTGCGGTCTCTGCTCCTTCTGTTACAGTGCCTGTAATCTGAGCTGGCAGTTGGCAGGGCCGTGGATAATGACCGGGTGAACGGGCCAGAGCGCTGACAGGAAATTAGGACCAGAAGCTGGAGTAAGAGTGTTAGAAAGCCCTCTGTCTGCCACGGCTTACCCCCTCCCCGTCTTTGTCCGTTTTTCATTTGTCAATGAGTCCACAGCAGGGTTTTTTTTCTTATCCAAGCGTGTAATCTGAACATATCCGCTGTGATACAGTGCTGAAAAACTGTCCAGTTCCACACCTCCTAGCAAATGTATTGGCTGCTGGTTTATTCAACACAGCAGAAGGTTCCAGCACGATATTACAATATGCTGCATTCTCAGGGCAGTTAATACTCCCATGATGACCGCTTCTGACTGAAGCAACTGACTAATGAGCGCACAGATGAAACCCCCAACTCCCCTCCAGAAGACGACTCATTGACTCACTGTCTGAGACCCAAATGCATCACTGAAGAGTTCTACAGCCCAGTGTCTGACGCACAAAAAGCTGCAGTACAGAGAACAGCGCATCACAATGCGCATTTAAAAGCGCATTTTAAAGCACATCTACGGGGGCGGAGTGGATGAAAGCCCGGTGCAGTGGAAGATCTGCAACAGTGTTTTTCCTGAGCTCAGCACCTACATCCTGTGAAATGAGGCCCGGGCTTTGAAGATGAAACTAAGTTTGAATACAGAGTTTGGACAGAGACAAAAAATAGCATATGAAATGACAATCTAAGCTTCAAGTATACAAACAGAATTTGAATGTATTATAAAATAAATAAATTTAAAAAAATAAAATAAAATAAAATATTTTCATACGTTCATATTTCATAATGTCTTCATAAATTACTCTTTCAAGCTAAGAGTATTCAGCCTGCTAATATATACCAAATATAAAATATACTAAAATATCAATATCTTACTCGACAGCCAAGATCAGCTGGATACTAATTGCCAAGTTGCATGAGACCAAAAAGAAGGTGACCACACCCTTCTACATCTGTGTCCAACTCTACAGCATGCTTTCCAAATGTGGTCACTGTCAATGTAATACAGGTTGACTGCAACACTTTGTGACTTTAATGAATGAGAATTTAATCGTAAAAATGCACTTTAAAAAAAATGTGTTTTGATTGAATGATTGACCATTTCATTTATTGCACAACGATCTTGTACAAACTGGCCATTATAGTGTAAACAATTCCCACTTTCCCAGTACAGCTGACAAGGGTGTGACGGCTACCTTGCAAAATAAGAGAGAAACACCAGAACACTGCTATAATGCTTCCAAGTGATCATTTTAGGTGACCTGACGAAGTGCGATTTGGTCGAAACGTTGTCTGCTCACGGATCTAGCTAGATAATAAAATGATCACTTGGGAGCATTATTGCAGTGTGCTGGTGTTTCTTTCTTATTTAGCATTATTCCTTTTACCTAGCACCTGCACTGAATTTTGGATATGTGTATGCCTATATTATAATTCTACAACTACCTTAACAGGTAAAACAGACATTTTGATTGGCTAAGATTTCTCCCTTTTCGTCTCACCTCACATTGAAGTTTCATTGTAAAGCAATATAAATGCAGCTCATAATGGTGAGTTTTATTAATGACAGAAAGTAAGAGAAGCACCCCGTAGAGGACTGGACGGAGGGACTCACTTGAGCAGGCCGAAGATGAAGGCATTGAGCCTCATGCTGTGGCTGGTGAGCTCTGAGTACTGGCTCACCTTGCAGTACAGGCCATGGAGCACACGGGTGGACGGGCCTGAGGAAAGAGATGGGGGAAAGGGCGACCATCACTTTGACAGAACTACATTTCCCATGAGCCTCAGCTTCAGTCCATAATGTCATAATGAACATAATGAAGACCACTAAACAAACAACAACTCAGTCACTGATATCATCATCATCTGTATTGCCAAACCCACCATTACTGTATTACCATCATTCTCCTTAACTGAACTTTTGAATTCATTGCCATTCATTGCCATCAGACCTGCACAAATATTTACACAGCATCTACTTTTGAGTCAAAAACACATCTTTTTAAACAGGTTCCTAATCACTTGTATTACACTAGCCTATGCCTGAGCACGTCTACGACAACAAATCGTAACCATTAACAATATCATCATCATCCTCGACAGAATCATCATCATCATCACCATCCTCATCATCAACATCACCATCTTCCTCCTCACTGACCCAGCTGTGTGGAGGCTTCCACCACGCTCCAGGGAAAGTTCCGGCGCTGTCCAATGATCAGGTCCAGGACGTACCCCCGCAGGCCGTCCTGCAGGATGTCCCGGATGGCGGGACACAGATACTTGAGGATCAGGTGTCCCACGTTGGGGCTCACTGAGCTGTTCCCCAGCTTGGCCTGGGACAGGAAGGGAGGGAGAGGGCGAGAGGGATAGAAACCGGGTTTTAAAAACTCAATTCTGCTGCACTGCTGAAAAAAATTATAATAATAATAATAATTCTTGGCATATGCTCTGTTTCCCCTAGAGAGGCACTCATGTTGTTTTTTCTGGTTATTAAAAAAACCATGAAATCTGGTCAGATTTCAGATAGAGATAGAGAGAGGGAGGGGGAGAGCGAGGGAGGAAAGTAGAGAGGGAGGGACAGAGTTGTACATGTACTTTGTTATGTCACATGTTACAATTGTACATAATATTGTACCTTCACTCCAGGGTCCCGGCTGGTACCAAAATGAGCCACTATCAAATCAACCGCCGTGTTGATGGCTTTCACCAGCGCTAAGAGAGAGAGAGAGAGAACGAGAGAGAGAGAAAGAGAGAGAGAGAACGAGAGAGAGAGAACAGAGAGAGAGAGAAAGAGAGAGAGAGAGAGAGAGAGAGAGAGAGAGAGAGAGAGAGGGTGGGAGAGAGAGAAAGAATGCACAGTCATTCTTTTGGCTTCTTCGTGAACTGGAAAGGGAGAAATGGAAGACAGAGAAAAACGTACCCAGGCTAGCCATCGCAAGACAAGCCTGAAGACGCCCCCTCCTCTCCGCACTGAAGCGCTCTGAGTAGCCACTCGAAACACTTCTCTCACATCTCACTTCCTCTTTAATTTCATGCTTAATCAGTCTTTATTCCCTTTTATTATTATTATTATTATTATCCCCCCCACTGCTTTCAACAAGCAAATCAACTGCACAGCAGTACCCCGCAAGACACAGTTCGGTTGGAAAAAATTTACTTTCTTACACCTTATTTCCCAGTATATTATAAGACCAATTATAAATGATTTTATCAGCCTGACTGCTAATAGCGCTACAGCACATTAGAGCCACCAAGGCAATCAGATCCAACTATTATAATCAAGCACAAGTGCATTAACGCCCCAAGCTCAGATAACATGACCATAAATGGATGTAAAATGGACCCTTACAAAGGGATGCACTGCAGTAGTCTAAAGTAGTCGTGGAAAGCCTGAAACATTATATGTACTGTCTCTCATTAAAAATGGACACCTTTTTAACTTTTGCTTATTTTTCAAATGTTCCCGTGCCGATAATCTGCCTATTCACATCCTGTTAAGTTGGCGCCCCATCCACCAGCCCTGTTTTCTTTTATGAATGCCCTGTTCCTTCATTACAATAGAGTAAAATTATGAAAATTATGAAATATTTACAGCGCTTTTATATTTAAGCCTTTAACTGACATTTAGGCCTTTACCAACCTGACAGACTTACGCAGCGTGCATTCCATTTACACAGGTGGATGTTTTACTGGAGTAATGCAGGCTAAGTCCTGCTCAAGGGTACAGCCCCCCCAACCCCCCCGCATACACACACACCACATCCCCGTTGTCATGGAAACACACCCTTCTTCTGCAGCAGGTCGATGGAGAGGGACTCGGAGGATGCGTCAGGCGACAGGCAGAACTCATCGGGCGGTCTCTCGGTCAGCGAGAAATAGTCTGGGAAGATGTCGCTGTAGTAGTTCTGCAGCTGTTTGGCGGACTGGCCTGAGGGGGGCGCCCAAACACACAACCATGAGCACAAGGCTGGACGCCAGCAAGCCGTAACAAACAAGATCTCTCCACCGTTTAACTTTAGCTGATCGAACTGCCTGTCAAATGTTTTACGTAATATCAAATTATAATTTGTATACTTCCTGCCAACCTTAAATCATAAGCATCAAACATCTCTCAATAATCATTCACAGATATTCTATATGTGACTTTTCATTCAATATATTTAAAATGTTAAAATATTTTAAAAGATATTTAAAACTTAAAAACATTAAAAAAGGGCAAGTAAACCCATACAGCCCTGCTGTATGTGCATTTCTCCAAAGAGAGTCATCCTGTTGAAGGAAGTCAGCATATATTCATATGAGATCTTTCACATCCATCCTCACACACAAACACACACACACACACATATATATTCTATCCTGCGAGTAAGTGCACCATTCTGACGGCTGTGGGTGTGGCTGGAGGATGCTGGGAAATCAAAGACGTTTTGGCGGGCCAGCCTGCCCTGGCCCTTCCTGCTGTCCAGGCTGCTGGACAGGGGGGCGGAGTCGCCCCCGCCGACCCTCTCTACCCCGAGAGGGTTCTTACGGCGATACTCCCGCCATTTTAGGGCCTGCGGGGAGAGGTGATGCGCTGGGGAGGGGAAGGGGGATGGATGTATGTATGGATGGATGGACAGACAGACAAGGGAGAAAAAGGAAGGTGGAAAGAAAAAACAAGAGAGAGAGAGAGAGAGAGAGAGAGAGAGAGAGAGAGAGAGAGAAAAGAACACCGGGCAGATTGAGAAAAAGTCGAGCAGCAAAAAAAACAAGTAAAGCAAATGGAAGGATGGAGAGAACAGAGCAGAAAAGTGCAGAGAGGACAAAGGAAGAGGCAGATGTACAGAGAGAACAGAGCAGAACGGGTTGGCAGGATGGCGGGATGAGTGTGCGCAGACAAGAATAAGAAGGTTAGTAGAAAATATTTAGCGAGCAAGCATTCTTTCTGCTCACAACATTCAGGTTAGTCCTGTAGAATGCACATACTGTAAGTGTGAGTTACTAATTTTATTTAGAGATTTGTTGTCTGAATTGTTTCCTTTTGTTTTAATTTTTTTTAAATGCCGTGGTAAATTTGACTCATGTAAATGAAAAAACAAATGATCAGGAAATGGCCATGTTTATGGATCGAGACGAGAAATCTACTGAGATTTATTTTACCGCACAGTTGTCGTGAATGAAAAATCATAGCTGCTTCCCTTTCATGAACAAACATGAAAAGATATAAAAAAAAAAAAAAGTGAAAAAAAGAAAAAAAATACTCAGAAACACACACACAAGAACTCAATGGAATACCCATCTAGTGTGCGTGACGTACCTCTGAGTGTGTCACCATTTTGGGAGAGGTGGACAAACGTGTTGGCTTTGCTATAGCCAGCCGTTAGTTAAACCCCATCCCAAAGTTCTGATTAGGAGGTGAATGGATAAAACCCATTGGAGTTAACGGGTTCGTTTGGAATTTTAGACATATTATCTAATTACGACTTACCCATTATCTTGTCAATCGATGGAGGCCATTTTCAGCTGATTCCATGCTGTCCTTCGTATGGACGTCCAGCTGTTGCTAATGCTGGCGCAACCTAATGGTATCAGTTAGCATCCACTACCAAGCGCACTTAAACACACTCCACGGTGCACCCAAAGCAAATAAAATACCACGACAGACTACCAGGGTTGATTTGAGTGTATATCATACTTGCCAACCCTCCCGATTTTCCCGGGAGACTCCCGATTTTCACTGTCCTCTCCCGGTAATCACCCGGAGACAACATTTTCCCGCAGTTCTCCCGAATTAGGAGAATATCCTTTTTTTAATCTTTTTTTTTTTATCTGACGCTTGTATCTACGTGGCTGGTTAACAGGGATTTACTATCCAATCATAAGAGATTGAGAGAGAGAGGGGGGGGGGGGGAGAAACACACATGAAGGGAGGACCAGGAGGTTAACAGATTGATGTTATGACAGCCTATAATGGGGGAACAGTGCAGGATATTAGAGAATAGAGCAAGTTAAGAGTAAGAGGCAGAGGAGGTTTTGTTTACAGTGATGTACAGTGCCCTCCAGAATTCTTGGCACCCTTTATAAAAATTAAGAAAAGAGATTGTATTACATGAACAGTTAAGTACTTAAAACCCTTTAAAAAACAAAAAAAAATAATGATACAATATTAGCCTAATGTATTACATGAATGTATTTTGAATGTATGAGGATATTTGTTTTTTTGATGTATACAGTATAGCCTACTGTATGTCAATGTATTTTTGTGGATATATATATTTCTAGTAATAAACTTTTTTTCAAACTGATTTTCTGCCTGCTTCTTATTTTGTAATTCACACCCTTAAAAATTCACTAGAATGCAGGAAATTAAGTTTTTTTCTAGGGGAGGAGGACCCCCAGACCCCCCGTGGTGGTTTCGGAAAATCTCCCTATTTCTGAGGGCTCAAGGTTGGCAAGTATGGTGTATATACCATCATTGAGAAATCAAACTATCGTTGAATCATTTACTTTGTGCTATCGCCCTATGTTCTCTGTGGAAGGAGCCGATACGTTGACGTGCGGTGGTGGAGCGATACTTTGTAACATTACCTGCGATAGTAGTTCTAACACTGTTGGAATAGCAGCAACTACAACAATCCCATGTGGATTGGCGGTAAGCGCAACACAGGCGTAACCCGAAAGAATCAAAGTAGTATTCATTAGCTAACATTGAGGTATATTTCAGTGTGCATTTCTAGGTTGTCCAAACGTCGCCAAAAAATTGACACTACAAAGTTTTCACCGATTTCCAATAGAGCAACAAAGAAAACAGCTGTGGCTTGTTGCAGTTCACATGGATATCAACACACCGAGTGAGACTGTGAGGAAGTTGCGTGTGTGTAGTGATCATTTCACTCAAGATGACTACATCAGAATAAAAAAAGGACAGTTGGACAGACGTTTGCTGAAGGAGACTGATGTGCCATCACCTGTATTGTAAATTACAACAAAGTATAGCATGCGTATAAAGTATAACCCTAACCCTAACCCTATTCAGCTTAGCTAGCTAGCTAATGTTAATTGCCACGATTGGAAGTCATGTGAAAGTTAGAAAACGTATCCTGCAAATTGGTAGCCAGTGTGCGTGCATGTTATAAGATGTGTTATTCTGTAGTATAATGTTTGCAACAGTGGAGTAGCCATGACAAGCAGCGACTTTCAGCTCTACCGGTAACGGTACAGATTTACCGCTGGCGATTACTTTTATGGTTTATCAATATTTGGAACAGTCCAGAGCCTTGTATTGTATAACTGTCATTGTTTTTGATTATCTTAACTATTTGTGACTGTTGTTTATTGGTCTGCTGTTTCAGGTGCAAAACAACAAATTGATTCACAAAGTATCGCTCCGCGGCCGCACGTCAACACATTGGCTCCTTCGACAGATGGTAAATGGTAAATGGACTGCACTTATATAGCACCTTTATCCAAAGCGCTTTACAATGGCCTCTCACTCACCCATTCACACACACATTCACACACCAATGGCAGCAGCTGCCATGCAAGGTGCTAGCCTGCTCATTGGGAGCAATTCGGGGTTCAGTGTCTTGCCCAAGGACACTTCGACATGTGGACAGGAGAAGCCTGAGATCGAACCGCCGACCCTGCGATCAGCGGACGACCCACTCTACCTCCTGAGCCACAGAACATAGGGCAATAGCACAAAGTAAAGGATTCAATGATAGTTTGACTTCAAAATGATGGTATAAACACTCAAATCCCCCCCGATAGTCTGTCGTGGTATTTTATTTGCTTTGGGTGCACCGTGGAGTGTGTTTAAGTGCGCTTGGTAGTGGATGCTAACTGATACCATTAGGTTGCGCTAGCCTTAGCAACAGCTGGACGTCCATACGAAGGAGAGCATGGAATCAACTGAAAATTGTCTCCATCGATTTACAAAATCACAGGTAAGTCGTGAGATATTATATCCAAAATTCAGAACTAATCCTTTAACACACATAAATTTTACTTGATTAAAAACAAGCAGGCAGATCATTAGGCACCTACCATTGGTTGGCCGGGATACTGAACAGCAGCTCTGCCCGGCTGTGCCCCCTTCGCTCTCCACACAGTGCTGAGCGGGTTCCACGTGTCCCAGGGGGCTGAAATCGGCAGCGGGCACAAAGTCATGATCGAGGCAGTTTGTGGGCATCGCAGTGGAGGGCGGGTCCGTCCTCAGCGGGGCTGAAGGCGGGGTTGGCGGAGGAGGCGCCTGCCGGAGCGCGGGTTCGGGGGTGTGTCCAAGCCCCCCAGGGGATGGGCGGACGGGGAGGAGGCCGGCCGTTACGGGGCAGGAGAGGCTGCGAGGGGGGCGGGGGCTTGGGGAGCAGGTGGAGCAGGTCCCAGAGCGTGGCTCCCCCTGCTGATGGACGGGGGAATAACTGCCCAGTGGGGATGGGCGGACAGAGCCAGGAACAGGGGCTGGGGCTGGGGCTGGGGCGGGGTCGGGGGCGGGGGCGGGGGCAGGGGCGGGGGCCGGGGCGGGGGCAGGGGCCTGTTTGCGCCGGTGCTCCTCCAGGGGGCGCTCATGGGCCCCGTCCTGCCCCGCCCGGCCCTGCATCTGATTGACGTATTCGGTGAGGAGGGGCCTCAGTAGCTTGCCCTGATGGTTCCCCAGCTGCTGATGTAGGGTGAAGGGCTGTATGGGCAGGGAGGTCGGTCGCTGGTCCTTGCTGTACCGAACCACCGCCAGACGACCCTCCAAGGACGACGACAAACCCCCTGAAATGGGATGAGGAGAAGGAGGCGGAAAGATGAAGGAGGAAGAGAAACAAGCCAGAAACCAGTTTGTACAAGTCATATAAGTTATAGCTGATCACTGTTAAAATAACCTGACTACCTTACACATGAATAGCGTTTAGACATGTCAGTCTGGTTATAAGAAAAACCTACCCAATTACTATTACAATAACTCAAGAGAAGACAGCAATCAGTTTATACATCTGTACTTGTTAGACATATCCATCTGGTCCAAATAAGTCTTAATCCATTACTAGCACAATACATTTTTCTGGAATAGCTTTTTTTGGGGTAAAATCACAACAAAGTATACATGACACAGTGGTAATGGTAATATCTTTGTGCTTAAAGTAAAAAATTATATTAAGAACGATAGGCAATGGAAATAACATAAAGCAATAATAACTGATATAATAATAGGAAGCAAGCTTAAATTATGCTTCTACATAAAAAATGTCCTATAAGAAAAAGCGGTTATAACATGTGACAGAACAGTGCAGCAGTGCAGCAGACTAACAACACAGACAAGAGCAATGGGCACATGTCACAGTACCGAGCACCTGTTCCCTACCGCAGGACGTCCGACCTAAAACTGCATTATCAACATCAAATCAGGATAAAACAAGTAAACAGCGTCCAGTCCTGCTCGTTATACTCCCTGAGAGAGAGAAAAAGAGAGAGAGAGAGAGAGCATGTGTACCGCGTGTACGTCAGCTGTGAAGTTATCCTGATTGCGCAATTTGTTTGTCTCGTATGCTCTGAGCATAAAATGTCATTGCACCCTACCTGCAATACCGCATTGTGCCACAGGGGGAGACATTTAACCACCGTGGTGACAACAACAACCTTGCGAACCCACAGCCCGAGAGAAAAACACTGCACTCTCTAATCACACCGATACTGGTCATAAACAAACCCTGACACTAAGTAAATCCAGGGGAAATGTCTGGCTGCAAATACTGAACATGTGTCAACTGTTGCACATCTTGAAACTCTTGTATCGAAATTTCAACAATTGCAAACAATGTTGGCACTAAAAAATTATAATTTATTGGCATTTGGACAGGGAAATCCCAAGCACTTATTTATATATACAGTACAGGTAGCAATAGTACTTGCCAGCTTAAATGGTAAGCATTTCTATTGTTTTATTTTTTTAGAGAAATAGGCTCAATAAGTTGAGTCTGTTCTGTGATTTGCCACACGTCGCACACCCATCCGGCTCGGATGCCCCTGGCCGGTTTGTTAACAGTACACCTTGCATCGCCGGCTGAAGGCAGCAGTGCCATGCTGGCGGTAAACAGAGAGAGAATGCCCTTGTCCCCATGGCCTGCAGACCCCCCCCCCCCGTAAGGAGGGCTGGCGGTAAACAGCAGCAGAATGACACAGGCAGTAATTTGAGAAACGCGGCGCAGAGGGCGTCTGTGGGCTTAAAGGCCCGTTCTCATCATTAAACCTTCTCCTGCACTCATAAGTGCCCTTATACAGTGCTCCGCATCATTGCCCTGCAGTGACAAACAATATGTCTCATATATATATATATCAGTAGCTTGACATAGACACACACACACACAGATAAATGTTACAGCTACATGCATTTCCTACCATAGACTTCAAGCTTCAATTGATACCACATACACACACATACACATGCTATCCCCTATGCCACCAATAACAAAGCGAAATGCTTACGCAGAGACCCAAACACAACCAGAGTAAAAAAAGAAACTGTTTTGAAGTAAGTGTCACGAACCCAAACACGGGCTGAACCCAAATGCAACGACCAAGAGACAGGGAAACAGAAATGAGGATTTATTCGGAGCTTTGGGGTAGTCCCAAGCTCAACACAAACTTAACACAATAGTTAAGAGGGTCCAGGAAGTAGCGAACTGCTCCAAACCGGAGCTGGACTTGTACTGGACCGGGAGGCCCACACTGGAATCGAATCACGGGAACGAAGGTTTGTTCCGAACCGGAACTGGACTGGATCAGGACCGGGAGGTCCAACAGGAACTGGGTCACGGGAACGGAGGGTTGTTCCGAACCGGAACTGGACTTGAGACAGGATGTGGGTTCCGAACCGGAACCGGACTGGATCTGGACCGGGAGGTCCAACAGGAACTGGATCACGGGAACGGGCTCTGGACCGCGGGGTCCAACAGGAACTGGACTGGATCTGGACCGGGAGGTCCAACAGGAACTGGATCACGGGAACGGGCTCTGGACCGGGGGGTCCAACAGGAACTGGACTGGAGGCAGAGCACCCAACTGCGCAGGCAACTGGATCTGGACCGGGAGGTCCAACCGGAACTGGATCACGGGAACGGGCTCTGGACCGGGGGGTCCAACAGGAACTGGACTGGAGGCAGAGCACCCCACTGCGCAGGCAACTGGATCTGGACCGGGAGGTCCAACAGGAACTGGATCACGGGAACGGGATCTGGACCGGGGGGTCCAACAGGAACTGGGCTGGAGGCGGAGCACCCCACTGCACAGGCAACGTTAACTGGGAGCAGGGGTACCGCAACACAAACAGGGGAGACTTGACTGCTACAGGCTGGATATTACAGAACACTGGACTTGGAACCAAGGAGTTAGCCAGGGAAAAAACCACAACAGAGCTTTCAGTCAAGTAGTACCAGAAACCAGGAGACCATGACACGCACGAACAACGTTAACGAACTGGCGCCGAATAGCAGCCAGCGGGAGGTATAAGTAGGGGAGTGAAATTGAAACCAATAACCAAAAGCATGAGGAATGTAACCGAGAGTGATTGACTAATTGACTGGTGCGGAATGCATGCAAGAAGGGGGAAAGGAGATAGGTTGAACCTGAAGTGAGGGAACAGAGAGGAACAGACAGAAGGGGCACGCCCAGCCTGTAGCGACAGGGAAAACACGGACACAGGGAATCCAAACATGACACGGGAGGAAAGGGAAAACCTGGAGAACGGACAGGAAGGGAGCGGGACGTTACAGTACCCCCACCTCAAAGAACGCCACCTGGCGTATCTGAAGGCCTAATCCTGTCCGGGAACTGGTTGTGAAAGCCGGAGATGAGAGAGTGGTCCAGAATAAGGCTCTTGTGGAGCCAGGACCGCTCCGGAGGACGACGGTGCAGACAGGACCGCTCAGGAGGACGACGGTGCAGACAGGACCGCTCAGGAGGACGACGGTGCAGACAGGACCATTCAGGAGGACGGCGGCGCCGACAGGACCGCTCAGGAGGACGGCGGTGCAGACAGGACCGCTCAGGAGGACGACGGTGCAGACAGGACCGCTCAGGAGGACGACGGTGCAGACAGGACCGCTCAGGAGGACGACGGTGCAGACAGGACCGCTCAGGAGGACGACGGTGCAGACAGGACCGCTCAGGAGGACGGCGGTGCAGACAGGACCGCTCGGGAGGACGACGGTGCAGACAGGACCGTTCAGGAGGACGGCGGTGCAGACAGGACCGCTCAGGAGGACGACGGCGCCGACAGGACCGCTCAGGAGGACGATGGCGCAGACAGGACCGTTCAGGAGGACGGCGGCGCAGACAGGACAGACTGCGATGGCTACATCGCTCAGGAGACCGGCTCAGGGAGCCGTCTGCGACGGCTGCATCGCTCAGGGGGCCGGCGGCGACGGCTGCATCGCTCAGGGGGCCGGCGGCGACGGCTGCATCGCTCAGGGGGCCGGCGGCGACGGCTGCATCGCTCAGGGGGCCGGCGGCGACGGCTGCATCGCTCAGGGGGCCGGCGGCGACGGCTGCATCGCTCAGGGGGCCGGCGGTGGTTAGCTGGCTTGGCTGCTCAGGACAGGAGGTTAGCAGGCTGGGCTGCTCAGGACAGGAGTTTAGCAGGCTGGGCTGCTCAGGACAGGAGGTTAGCAGGCTGGGCTGCTCAGGACAGGAGGTTAGCAGGCTGGGCTGCTCAGGACAGGAGGTTAGCAGGCTGGGCTGCTCAGGACAGGAGGTTAGCAGACTGGGCTGCTCAGGACAGGAGTTTAGCAGCCTGGGCTGCTCAGGACAGGAGGTTAGCAGGCTGGGCTGCTCAGGACAGGAGTTTAGCAGGCTGGGCTGCTCATGACAGGAGGTTAGCAGGCTGGGCTGCTCAGGACAGGAGGTTAGCAGGCTGGGCCGCTCAGGACAGGAGGTTAGCAGGCTGGGCTGCTCAGGACAGGAGGTTAGCAGGCTGGGCTGCTCAGGACAGGAGTTTAGCAGGCTGGGCTGCTCAGGACAGGAGTTTAGCAGGCTGGGCTGCTCAGGACAGGGGGTTAGCAGGCTCGGCCGCTCAGGACAGGAGGCTAGCGAGCTCGGCCGTTCAGGACAGGAGGTTAACTGGTCCCGCAACTTGAGAGGAGGCAGGGAACGGGACGGGACTGGTGGCGTGGAAAGGGACCGGACAGGAGACATGGGCCGGTGCGGGACAGGAGGCATGGACCGGTGCGGGACAGGAGGCCTGGACCGGGGCGGGACAGGAGGCATGGACCGGGGCGGGACAGGGGGCATGGACCGGGGCGGGACAGGAGGCATGGACCGGGGCGGGACAGGAGGCATGGACCGGGGCGGGACAGGGGGCATGGACCGGGGCGGGACAGGAGGCATGGACCGGGACGGGACAGGAGAGCTGGGACGGGACGGGACAGGAGAGCTGGGACGGGACGGGACAGGAGAGCTGGGACGGAACGGGACAGGAGAGCTGGGACGGGACGGGACAGGAGAGCCGGGACGGGACGGGACAGGAGAGCCGGGACGGGACGGGACAGGGGGCATGGACCGGGGCGGGACAGGGGGCATGGACCGGGGCGGGACAGGAGGCATGGACCGGGGCGGGACAGGAGGCTTGGACCGGGGCGGGACAGGAGGCATGGACCGGGGCGGGACAGGAGGCATGGACCGGGGCGGGACAGGAGGCATGGACCGGGGCGGGACAGGAGAACTGGGACGGGACGGGACAGGAGAGCTGGGACGGGACGGGACAGGAGAGCTGGGACGGGACGGGACAGGAGAGCTGGGACGGGATGGGACAGGAGAGCTGGGACGGGACGGGACAGGAGAGCTGGGACGGGACGGGACAGGAGAGCTGGGACGGGACGGGACAGGAGAGCTGGGACGGGACGGGACAGGAGGGCTGGGTCGGGACGGGACAGGAGGGCTGGGTCGGAACGGGACAGGAGAGCTGGGTTGGAACGGGACAGGAGAGCTGGGTCGGAACGGGACAGGAGAGCTGGGTCGGAACGGGACAGGAGGGCTGGGTCGGAACGGGACAGGAGGGCTAGGATGGAACGGGACAGGAGAGCTGGGACGGGACGGGACAGGAGGGCTGGGTCGGAACGGGACAGGAGGGCTGGGTCGGAACGGGACAGGAGAGCTGGGTCGGAACGGGACAGGAGAGCTGGGTCGGAACGGGACAGGAGAGCTGGGTCGGAACGGGACAGGAGGGCTGGGTCGGAACGGGACAGGAGGGCTAGGACGGAACGGGACAGGAGGGCTTGGTCGGAACGGGACAGGAGGGCTGGGTCGGAACGGGACAGGAGGCTTGGGCAGGGACGGAAGGGTGATGGATCCTCCGTCAACGGGTGGCCGAGCCCGTCGGTGGAGCCGGGAGCCAGGACCCCATCGCTTCCTCCTGGGACCACAGCCCCTCGGGCAAAGGGCAAGACGGGTACCTTCAAAATTAGAAGGTGTGGGGTTGTGGCTTGGCTCGGAGCTATCCGGATGGAGAGAGACCACTCCGAGCCTAACGGAGTGGGAGCTGGGAGGAGGAGTCCGGAGTGATGGGTAGTGGTCGGCATGACGGCGGATAAACTCCGGAGTTAGTCCCAAGATTCCCATGAGGTATTCCTCATAGGAATCCGTGCCGAATGGGACGATCTCCATAGAGTGGAAGGCGTGGCGACCCTGCTCGAGGTCGGCTGGGTCCATGTTTAAGGCCAGTTCGTTCTGCCACGAACCCAAACACGGGCTGAACCCAAATGCAACGACCAAGAGACAGGGAAACAGAAATGAGGATTTATTCGGAGCTTTGGGGTAGTCCCAAGCTCAACACAAACTTAACACAATAGTTAAGAGGGTCCAGGAAGTAGCGAACTGCTCCAAACCGGAGCTGGACTTGTACTGGACCGGGAGGCCCACACTGGAATCGAATCACGGGAACGAAGGTTTGTTCCAAACCGGAACTGGACTGGATCAGGACCGGGAGGTCCAACAGGAACTGGGTCACGGGAACGGAGGGTTGTTCCGAACCGGAACTGGACTTGAGACAGGATGTGGGTTCCGAACCGGAACCGGACTGGATCTGGACCGGGAGGTCCAACAGGAACTGGATCACGGGAACGGGCTCTGGACCGCGGGGTCCAACAGGAACTGGACTGGATCTGGACCGGGAGGTCCAACAGGAACTGGATCACGGGAACGGGCTCTGGACCGGGGGGTCCAACAGGAACTGGACTGGAGGCAGAGCACCCAACTGCGCAGGCAACTGGATCTGGACCGGGAGGTCCAACCGGAACTGGATCACGGGAACGGGCTCTGGACCGGGGGGTCCAACAGGAACTGGACTGGAGGCAGAGCACCCCACTGCGCAGGCAACTGGATCTGGACCGGGAGGTCCAACAGGAACTGGATCACGGGAACGGGATCTGGACCGGGGGGTCCAACAGGAACTGGGCTGGAGGCGGAGCACCCCACTGCACAGGCAACGTTAACTGGGAGCAGGGGTACCGCAACACAAACAGGGGAGACTTGACTGCTACAGGCTGGATATTACAGAACACTGGACTTGGAACCAAGGAGTTAGCCAGGGAAAAAACCACAACAGAGCTTTCAGTCAAGTAGTACCAGAAACCAGGAGACCATGACACGCACGAACAACGTTAACGAACTGGCGCCGAATAGCAGCCAGCGGGAGGTATAAGTAGGGGAGTGAAATTGAAACCAATAACCAAAAGCATGAGGAATGTAACCGAGAGTGATTGACTAATTGACTGGTGCGGAATGCATGCAAGAAGGGGGAAAGGAGATAGGTTGAACCTGAAGTGAGGGAACAGAGAGGAACAGACAGAAGGGGCACGCCCAGCCTGTAGCGACAGGGAAAACACGGACACAGGGAATCCAAACATGACACGGGAGGAAAGGGAAAACCTGGAGAACGGACAAGAAGGGAGCGGGACGTTACAGTAAGGCCGTTAAATTTGTATGGCAGTTAAATGAAATGGGAAATATTTTGAGGCGTTTGAACGCTGGTGTGCTTGTTCAGAATGAAACCCCAGTGGAACAGCAACAGCTGGAGACCACACACCATTCCAAGCACAGACCATTCCAATTTCAGACCTCCAGTCCCTGGGTTATGTCATTGGAATTCAAGGAACTCCACACAAGAAAAATGAGCCTGCTCGCTGTGTTCAGCAGCCATTTTGGACAAGCGGTTGGACCGGAATGGCTTAGGATAACATGACTGAGCAATGTGCAACTGTTTATTCTGAAATTCCCTATCTGTTCGGAACCGAAAACACCTGCACACAAGCACCCAAGGCAGCCATTTTGCAGTATTGCTATGCCTGCAGGCTAATATAAATTGTGCAAAGCATAGTACAGCGCAATCTGATTCGACAGTTAAAGCCTGCTATCAAGACACTATCAGCACTGATCTGTAAGGCACACATAATCTCTTTAAATACTACCTGCTTTGACTTTATAATCAAATGTAGCTAAACACACAGCTCTCTTTCCTCAACAGGGCTGAGTCATAAAAAGGCTGCTCAGTTTAATTAAATAAGGTGTGCACACATCCATCTGAATTCCACAAAGGATCAACCCTCCATGGAGCCAAACTGTGAAGTCAAACAAGTTTTAAAATCTTAATTTAAAAAAACAAGATATGGATATGACACAGTAGTTCCCTGAGACAGCACAGTATGTATGAGGGTGAATGAGAGAGAGGGAGAGGTCTAGTTTGCATGGATCACTTCCTCTACACCAAAAATGCTACAGCTACAGTCAATACCATTTCCCCCATTCCATAAAACATAGCATGAATGAACCTGGTGAAAGCACTGTAATCTAAGAGCTCTGTATATTATTCCTCCCTGAATTGCCACAGAGATTACAGCCCTGTCCCATGTTGGGCCAGTCAGTCTTGCACCTGTGTACTCTACAGTTCTGTTAGCATAACCTCGCAATAACGATCGCAAACCTAGCCGGGCACCGACTAACAACAAAAGCAAACATTAACAGGCTACAGTTCCTTCTCTAAGATATTATACGTCGTATTAATAAATGAAATCAAATATACGTACAGGGAACAATACCAAATAAGAAATACCAGAATACAGCAGAGCACTCTCTCGCTCGCTCTTTGCCCTTTGACCCCACGATACAGGAAACAGTTTGGTCATAAATCACTTTCGCCTAGCTATTGTGAAGAGATTTGAGTCTTTCACTGGTGTAAGCAACTGTATTGTAGAGGAATTTCTTGGCTGATTGCAGTTTTTCCTTTTTGTTGATAACCTAATGGTTGTTCTTCATGGAGAACGCAGAATAGTTGAAAAAAAACTAAAATTCAGGGAACCAACGGTGGTTTGGAAAACATACTTATTGTAATGAAGCTGGATCGCACTCATTAAGTATGGCTCTGACCAAATGTGACATGATTAGTTTGTAATTGTCTAATGTTCAGAGTGAATTTAGTCTTGCTTTCAAGGGTTTTAGGCCCAGCTATACTGTGAAGCATATTGTGACAAAATTTGTTGGCAAAATGTGCTATATGAACTAATTAGATTGGATTTTATATGAAATTGATTGACAGTTTCATCCAGACTGTTGTCTAAATTCTGTCATGGTCCCGGCGGTGGGGGGGTCTCTGACTTTTCTTACCTTCGGCTGTGGTGCGCGTCTCGTGGTGGGCCCCCCCGGGGGGGTCTCTGGGCGGGGTGTTGCGGTGGGGGTGGGGGTGGGAGGACGTGTCGCAGCTGCCCTGGCTGTAGCAGCGGGTGAAGGGCAGGGGGGGCAGGCTGTGGCTGTGACTGAGCTGCAGGAGTTCTGGGATGTGGGCGATCTCCAGCGACTGACAGGAGGAGGCGTCCAGGCCAGCCCTCAGAGAGGGGGACCCCGCAGCGGCCCCCGCGAACCACGCCCCGGCGGCCCCATTCCGCCTCTTGCTGCGGGCAATCTCGGCAAACGAGGTGACGCGGGGCGGGGCCGGGGGCGGGGAGTGGGTAGCGCCCTCGCTGAGATGGACAGGGCAGCTGAGCATGCGCTCCAGGGAGCCTAGCCGGGGGGAGGGGGACTTGTCCAGGTGTCGGTCGTAGCTGCGGGAGCGGAGGCGGCCCTTGTCGCCGCCCCCGGCCATGCCCTGGCTGCCAACGGGAGGGGAGGTGTTCACGTACACCTGCCCCTCGATGACCTTTTGGGAGGGGTCTTCACCCCCCTCCTCCATCGTTGCTCCATCCTCTTCCTCCCTCTGCAGGAGAGAAAGGTTTAGATGTCAGGCTGTTGTTGAGCGGCAGTCAACTGAACATAGGTTCTACATGTTTCTCGACGTGAGCGAGTTCAAAACATTTTTTGTGAAAAACCACCTGAAATTCAGATGTCAGATTCTATGTGGTTCCATGCTGTTTCTAAACTACATTATACAACAATGAGATCCGAACGAGTAATGTGATTGGTCGAGACGCATTCCACCAGTGCTGGTATTTCATATAACCACGCTGCCAGTGCGTAGACGCGTTCTATAGAGCGTTGCAACAGTGTGCTAGCAAATTGGCGAATCTGAAATAAATAATGAGTTACTCAAAAGTTATTGTTTCAATATTTTTTCATTAATTACTAAACATTTTATGGTAACATTGTTGTATAAAAGCAATAGATTACTTGAGGTTTGTGCATTATTGGATATCAGCTTATATTTCCAATAACGCACTCCCTCTCGTGATCTATTGCTTAATTAGAAACAGTATTATGCCATGAGGGACGTTTTATAAAGACAAAACCTCATTAACACGGTTCATCTAGTTTATTCTGAGCTGACTTTCTTGTGTTACACCGTTTAGTTTAATGTATTTAACTTGATATGTCTCATTATCCATTCTTCAGGGTCCTAATGAGCCCCCCTTATAGCCCTCTCTCTCTCACACACTCTCACACACACACACACTACCTCTTCAGACAGCTCCTCCTCCTCCTCCTCCTCCTCCTGCTGTCTGAAGAGGTAGTACTCGGTGGGCTGGGCGGGGCTTGCCCTCTCAGGCTCCTCGGTGCAGCTGGTGACGGAGGACCCAAGCGGGCTGGGGGAGGACTGGGACGAGAGGTCACAGGTCACCAGTTTGTAGTAGTTCTGCGTGGCCACCACCAGCCGCACCTGGCTCTGGAAGCAAGACGTCAGGTCCTGCGGGCCCTCGCGGGACACGTGGTAGGAGTTGCAGTTGGCGTCCAGGCCCGTGTGGGGCTCAGTGGGCGAGGTCTGAAGGTCCAGGTAGAAGGCGCCCCCTGGCTCGTCGGAGGAGGAAGTGCAGCACCGCTCGGCAGAGCCGTTGAGGTTGCCGGCCTTGGTGTTGGCGGGCACGGCGTTGTTCATCTTGTTGTAGATGGCGCTGAAGTTGACGAGCACGCCGTCCGAGCTGTTGCAGGACGAGTCGCTGCCATAGCCCTGGTGGAGCTGGACGCCGTCGTCGGCGAAGGGCTCTGATAGGCCGCTGGAGCAGGAGGCGGGCGGGGCTGCGTCCGAGCTGGAGCAGCAACTGCAGGCTCGGCCGCTCATCATCGGCTGATCCTCGTCCTCCTCCTCTTCGTCGCCCCACTCCATGGATAGGGTAGAGCCACTGCTGCCATGGCGACGCTGGGCCTCCAAACCAGGCAGGCCCAGGCTTTGAAGCTGAGAGTGAGCCCCAGAGGGGCCAATATGACTCCTTTCCTGGCCGTCTGTGGCCCCCGTACGGCTGCTGACAGAGCCCCAGGCCCTGCCTAGGGAGTCATGTAAAAGGAAGGGCTCAGGGGCATAGCCTAAGTCATGCAGGTGGAAGGGCGAGGTCTCCGCCCCCTGAGCAAAGCTGATGTTGCCATTGGAGTTTCCATGGAGATGGAAGGAGGAGTCCTCCAGGTACCCGTTCAGGTTGTCCCCTTCCTCGTCCTCCGCATCATCCTCAGCATTTAGGAGGAAGGGGTTGTGGCGCAAGATGTTGCCCCTGTCCCGGGATTTAAAGAGGGGTGGGGGCAGAGGAGGCGGGGGCAGCTCCTCGGAGGCGTTGGAGGTGAAGGACGAGGAGCCGTCGCTGGCCAGGCTCCCGTGGCCCTGACTGGCCCCGGCCCTGCCTCCGCCCCCCGCCCCACTGGAGCTGCTGCTGCTGCTGCTGGAGGTTTGGATCAGGCTGCTGTACACCAGCGCCTCCCGCTGGAGGATGTCCTGCTCGGGCAGGGAGGTGGTGCGGGTCAGGCTCAGGGCCTCCGCGGGGCCGAAGGGGGCGGGTCGCTTGATGGACCGACAGCACTGGCGTCCCGAGACCTGGCAGTGCACCAGGGGCATGTGATGCACAATGAGGGTCTCCCCTGACAGTTTGAGGGGGCTGTTCATCGTTAACGTGCAGCGGGTGGGAAAGCAGAAAGGGGGTACAGCGCGAGTGGAGAGGGGGGGTCTAGTTCAGATGTCCGAAACCTGGGCCCGGGTTGCATGGCCCTGGGGATGATGGAACTGGGAGGGTGAGTTTGGAGAAGGTGTCCTCGTGGTCAGAGGCAAACATCTGAAAGAGGAAGAGAAAAGAGATGTTTTACCTGGAGCCAATTTACCTGGGACATCGACATCTTTTCTAAGGCCACAGGAGGACCAGGTTTCAGTATCTACACCCTCAAGCAGGGGAGGGCAAGGAGGCACGCATCTGTACATGTACGATTCTGGATTACCTTCCTTAATTATTGAATTAGCCCAGTCATTTATGTGGTAATTTGTGTAAATTTAGCTGAATTTATTGATAAGCCCATGAACCGCAGCTAAATTAATTAATCCCTTTCTTGTGAGCCCATATTCAATGTTTTATTGGGGTCTATTCCCAATAAATAAACAGCATGGGTGTATAAATCTAATGAGCTAATTAAGCCAGGATAACAGGAGGAAGAAAAAACCTGCATACACACCAGTCCTCCAGGTACTGTCCATTCCAGCCAGTCCTAAGAGATTTTAGAATCACTATGAATGTGTTCCCTGAACGTTCCCTCTGCATGATACGCAGGCATGGCTTTAAACGTCGCTTCTTTTACAAGTGATGTCATGTTTTCCTCCATGAAAACCATTGCCTATTCGACCAAATATTCGCGCCTTCGTGGCTGTTGGATATCTGGGTCAGGATTGGGCGGTTCGTTTCCTGTCCTTGCAGACAGAAACAGTTGCCGAGATTTCCCTGACAGAGACGGGTTGTGTCCCGAGCGTCCGGGTGCAGTGGTGTGATCAAGACGGTTTTGGCAGGGCGGCCCCGTCGCACACCTGGGACAGGAGTGAAGTTAACCTGGCCAGCGTCGACATACACAGGACAGAGGGGGGGGGGGTCCCCGCGGCCTCATGCCAAGCGGCTTCCTGTCTTCCTGCCATCCAGGTGACTCACACCGGAAGTGAGGTATAAGCAGGTTAATCTCCTTACATAAGGGTACACAATTATGAGGAGCACTATGCATCTCTCCTCCTCCCTCTGAATCCCTCCTTCCTTCCCCTTTTCTTCCTCACCCTCTCTATCTCATACACAAACACACACTGGGTTTTAAAACGTTTTATATCAGTATATATACTCAGTATATATCAGGTCACAGACAGCACTGCTATGAACTGCCAGCATTTCACTGTGTTATACAAAATGAAAGATTAATGCATTTCATTCCCTTTCATTTCATTCAAAGAAGCATTTGGCAACAGCATGGCAGCTCAGGCTGATAAGTGTTGTTTACATGGATTAACTCGACAGGAATGATTCTCCCATCTGATCCCAGGGTTCTCGAACAATAACCCTCAGCTTTACTAAAATAGCCAACTACATGTTTAAAAGCACATTTTAAAAGGCTAAAAGAAGACTAAATACACCAACTCAACCGCATCTCCAGCTTTTCCAGATCAGTGCGCTCTCAGGAATGTCTGAATGTCTTGTGAATGGAGAAAGTTCTAGTAATCGCACACCCCGTAACCAGGCAACCACACTGTAGCTCCATTGTACCACGGCCCCCCACCCCCAGATCCCCCATATTTTGTTGAGTTTCACATGCTCCCCATGCTTTTAGCCCTCTGAGACTGATCCAGATTCAGTTTCCCCAAACTCCTAATCCTAACCTTTAAATCCAGTGTGTGAAATTTAAAACTGACCCAGAATCAGTGCTGAGCTGCTGCTGGTGATCAAAGGTGAGCAAACTCACCTCAGTGTCAACAGAGCTAAGCTGCATCACTGTATACTGCAAAGACTCCCAACCCGATTTGAGCAGTCTGTAGTTTTCTGGGTAACACCCGCAATCAATTAAATGATTTTCCAATGAGATTCACCCAGTCCTGGCACCTTAATTCACTTTCATTCCCCATGTTTCCTTATCTGAAAAAATCACTTGTAGTGATCTGTGTGTGTGTGTATGTAATCCCACCTTCAAGTAGTTCCCTGTCACAGGACAGGGTTGTTTAACTAGCTTTATCTGACTAACCCATCCCGTTTTGGACAGGGACTAAATACTTAAATTTCAGTTTGTGAAAAATTAAGAGTATGTCTTTATTTTAAAGACCCATCCTCAAAACCACACCTTACCTTTGCTATGCTCCGGAGAAAGGTAAAATAAGTAGCAGGAGACCAATGAAGTCATACTACGGTGAATGATGTCGCACCTCACGGGCAGATTCTGTGCTCACCTGTGAGGTTGGCTTACTTATGTATTGAACAAGGAGATAGCAGGATTAACTTTACGTGACAACTAACCAACCACCATAGCCACAGACACATTTTATTCGGACACACCAAATTCAGTTTGAAGTTAATCTTCTTGCATGGAGAGGAAAGAAAGATGTCAGTGTTTGTGCCTGGTGTTTGGGTGGCTCGGCTGGCCGTGTGAGGTAATGTGGGTGTGCGGGTAGAAGACTGAGTTAGGTTGCTGTAATCTGCAGGGTGTATTTAACACCAAAACACTCTCCAAAACACTGTGTAATGCCCTACATTTAAATTTAATCTCACATCATTTCCTGTGTGTGTGTGTGTGTGTGTGGCTGTGTCCGAGTCAGAGCCCTATCTACAGCGCCCTGTCTCCTGCGTACAATGCACTGGCAGAAGTGTGCTGTTTAATGTGCACTGTTTAGCAGTCTGTGAAAAATATCCGCCATACTATTTTCCAACCTTACTGTGGAATAGGGATGTGCGCGTTTAGTCGGCTAGTCGATTAAACGTTGCTACCCTCGCTAGTCGGCACCAGAAATACTAGTCGGTTAAACTTATTATTTTATTAATGTACACATTTAAATTACATATTGACATAATTTGCACTGAAATGTCATGTTTTCCTGGTCAAATGTTGCTTTATAAAAAAACGAGCATCCGTTACTAATGTTAACAACGCCGGATTAAAAATAAAAAATAAAAAAAAACGAAGGAAAAAAACTAAACGCATTAGCCTGTTCGCCCTGCAAGTTAAACCAGCGAGGTGGAAAGAGTAAGTAGGCCTATCGCGTTGTTGAATAGCCCAATAAAACTAATCTAATGTCACGTCGATCAGTCGGCCTAATTGTTATTTTTTTGTGTTCCTATTATTGGTAGCTTTTCTGATGACCGATTATAATTTTTTACTGTATTTGCTATGCGATCGCGTTCACCCAATGAAAATGCCGTTGTAATAATCAGGCACGTTTCCTAAAAATGTTTTGTTATGTTGAATATTGTTTTTAATTAATGTTATTTGTTAACTTTTATTTAGTGAGTTGTTGTCATGTTTTGTAGGGTAATGTGCAATGTTCATAATGCAAGGCGCAAAGTGCCACACATTTCAGCGGCATTTAAAATACGATTTGGTTATAGAAGAATGTGATTAACGGTTTCAAATGGCTCAATATACACAATATTTTTTCGGACAATGTTGACTGTTTTCTGAGTGTTTTCTTACTTTTAGACTAGTCGACTAGTCTAAGTTTAAACTTCCGTTTAAACGTCAGGGAAATTAGTCGTTAGGAACATCCCTACTGTGGAAGTGTCGTAAGCAGGTCATAAGATGTCCCACCAGTGTTGACATGTCTGCGGTTTTACAGCTAAATTGGGATACTTGGGATAGTCACAGGTAAAAATTAAAAGTCGCAAAGCATGCACTTTTAAAAAAAAGTTAAAATATAATTGTTTCTATTTAAAATACGTTGGTTTCGGTTAAAAATATATTTTGAGTCACCATTTGGCTGAAAAGTTTCTGGCAAGATCTGGCAACCCTGCGTCCCACCCTTGCGCTGCCATGTCACGTGTTGTTTTTGTTGTATTTGAAGAAAAATGTCAGTGAAGCTGCGCCTCATTTTTAAAAAATGAAGCTTCACGTCATATTTATGTGACCAAAATGTTCGTGTACTTCTTGAAAAGTGTGCTCCCGAATGTACTCAGCGAAACCCCGGAAGAAAGTGTGTCATCCGGGTGTTTCAAGTATACTGCCATTTGAAAAGTGTTTGCCTACTCAACAACTTTCTCGTCCTATCTACTCACCAAGGCTACTCAATAGTGTGGAAGAGTGCTGATTCGGACACGGCCTGTGTGTGTGTGTGTGTGGTAATTTAGCCAGGCAGGGTCTGTTGCCTCCGAACTTCATTGAATGTTGCGTTTCATAACCAGCCCATAAACCATAACAATGGCATTTTCTAAGCGGGCAGGTTTAAGAGGGGCTGTGTGTTATGGAACTTGTCTCCTGATTCTCCCGACACATGACCCTCACAGCAGCACTGTCTCCTGATTCAACAGCCAGACACATGACTCCCAACATCACCATATGACAAGCTACAAACCCACTGGGTATGCAGGTACAAGGCCCTGCTGCAAATCACAAAGACAAAAGACAGAACCACCCCAAGCAACACAGAACCCAGAACCACCATTAACCCATGTTCTAATCTATACCACTCTTTCAACCTGGAATAGAGAACCAGGTTTAAACCACATTCTACAACCGCTCACTAAACCAAGTGGTCCTTGAACCTGGAACCCAGATCCAGGTTTAAACCACAATTTAAACCAGTCTATCTTTAGACCTGGAACCACAGATTTAAGGGTTTAAACCGCATAATAAACCAGCTGCTCTTTGGACCAGGGTTAACCACGTTCATTCTGCACTCAAAGACAGCGCAGCAGACAGCGCAGCAGAGCTCACAGCAGATGGTGTCGGGGGACAAAGCGCAGAAAGCAGCCGGCATCCACAGCAGCAGGGGTTACGATAGGGCTGTGGAGAGCCCCGGGGCCCGGAGGCCATTTTGTTCAGGCGATTCCAGGGCTGCTTCCTGGTGGGAGGGGAAGCTGGAGGGGTTACATAAGAACCAAGACACAGTGCATCCGTCAGTTTGCCAAGATACTCAAGAAGACATGGAGTGTGGGAGAAAAGGCTAACAAGGACACACACAAACACACACACACACACACACACACACACACACACACACACATAATACTCCCAACAGCCTTTCTCACTCACTCAACTGCAGGTCTTTCCAAACATCTCTATCACGAACCCTGAAATGGAACTAAATAAAGATGATAAAGTCCAATACAGGGCAGTGCTTAGGGTAAGGCTTAGAGACTTAGAGACAGGCCTGTCGTAATGAGAGCACCAGGAGGGGCAGACACAGTAATTTACACTTTCACACCTATTTATGAGGGAGGAAACTCAACGACTCAGACTGTACTGCATTCCGGGCGAGTTAGACCGTAGAGACAGGAAAACACACACACAGACACAAACTGCGTGACTTGACTGTGTCCACCCAGCAGATTGTCCCTGCATACAGTACCTAGATGCAAACTTGTTCTCTCTGTACTGGACTCTGACTCTGAGCTCACATGAGTTCAGACTTTTCCAAATATGTGATCTGTACATCTTATCTTAGAATAAAAAAATTGTAATTTTGCACAAACAAACTAGCACAACAGCTAAGATATAGGGCCTTATCCCATTAAGGTGTAAGATAACAAATATGTGATTTGAATGTTCTTAACTAAACAGTCTAATGCTGATGCAACAATAAAAAGCAATAGAGTTCTAGACCAGAATTAGAATTGAGAAGAAAAAAAATGACATTTAAAAAAACCTACTCTTCAAAAGGATTGAATGACCAAACAGATCTGAGAATTCCTGAAAATTAGCTTAGCTTAGAGTTCCGGCACACAAAAGCAACCAACCAATCAAAAATGCAGCTGACGCTCGATTAGACCAGGAACAATGGCAATAATAACCATGACAATGGTTACCATGGCAAGCAAGCCTACAGTAACAGTGGCAGCAATTGGCCTGAAAACTGTGTCAGAGTAAAGCACAACAAACCCCCTTCCATAACTTTTTTAATTACAGGCATTTAGTAGCAGACACTCTTATCCAGAGCAACACAGTACACGTTAGGCTGTTATTGAACCTTAACAGAGTTTATGTGAGTCTAATAGGAATCCAATGTACTCTATCAGAGTAAAATATAGACTCTCAGAGTTGGCTTTACTGTGCACCAGCAGTCATCTATTCTTCTATCCACTTTACTCCTTATAGCTGAGGTCCCAGGAAAAATATCCATTCAATTATACCAGAGAATAAACCCCCGTAATGAAACCAACCTGTGCCTTGGTAATAAGTTCCAATGAGGAACTGCCCTGTGGTTTGGTCAAATATAGACGGGAGTGTGTTAGAAGACTGGCACAGAAGGCAGTATGCGTCAGGGATGATGACTAACACACTACTGTTCCTAGACCAGCGCCGGCACGCTGCATTTCTCTCGGTGGTAACCGGACACAACGTGCCCATGACCTCAGCCGGCCTCTCCCATTTCACAAACCCATCCCCTTAATTACGAAAGCACAGAACCCAACCCAGGTCGGAAAAGATACCTTGACAAATTAAGGAATTCCGGCCATCCGGTTTGTAGTCGGTCCGAGCAAGGAGAGCGGTTGTCCGTGCTTTGGGAATGGTAATAAAACGGCAACATGTTGCATGCTGAGAAGTGTGTGGCAGCTCCGATTTACGATCAGAACAGCCCGGGTCCACACACACAGACACATACACCATGCCATTATAGCGCTAATGAGAGATATATCCTTTTTATGTCCTTCAGTGAGATGGTTGATCTAAAGCTCAGCATTCAGGCCAAGCCAAGCCTACACAATGTAAACTCACACCTCTTACAGGAGTCAATGAGGGCACACAACTGAACGTATACAAAAACTTTGATAATACACATCTAAAACAATGCACAACCACAATGCGGGTCACTTTTAATAGGATACACAACCGGTATGTGAATTTGACATGCCCTCATACAGTGGTTGTTTATCCTATTAGAACCACAATGTGGGGACACTGCTTCGATATACGTCAACCTTGTGGGGACCCGTCTATGAGGAAACACACCCTCAAGCGTGTGACAGGCTCTTCCTCTTGTTTCCCATTATTTCCCATTATTTGCCATTATAGCGGCAGGGAAATATTACCATGGTTACTGTGCTATTCTCTTCCTTTCTCCTGTATGGGTGGGGCACTGGCTGGAGAGCGGATGGAAGGGAAGGATATGGTCATGTGACCGTGCATCTATAAGAGAGTATTTCCTCTTTGTTTCCAAGAACAGGAAAATGGCGGGAGTGGCCGTATCGTTCCGAGACACAGACTTCCCAGATCCACTCTCTCCCTCTGTCTCAGGAACAGAGGAAGCAAACCCACCCCTCCCTGCCCTCATTTCAGAAAAAGGGGCCAATTCACTACATGGTCTCATCCTGCAGTTGAGCACTGTTAGAACACTGAGGGGAATTGCCCAATGTCTGAATACTGAGCGAGACACACACACACACACACACACATACTCACACACACACACACACACACACACACACACACAGATGCACTACAATATTATAATATTACACGGTAAAATAAGAATTGCAGAAGATCACCATAAAAAACATCTAGAAAAATGTGTCGCCATGACAAATTTTATGGAAAAGAAAACCTGAAACTATTTCTGCAGCACCTGCCACCATGCCACTGGAGTACCATCCGCAGTGCAGACATGGAACACTTGAGTGTGAATTCCACACAAATGAGAATAAAACCCAACAGGAAAGACACTGGGGGGTATAAAGGCACAAAGCTCTATTAACAGGAAGTAAGCGTGGACCTTTTCCAACCCTGCGACTCTCTGATCTAATGAGCTCACAGCATTCTGCACCCAGCAATGCTGTTGCCAGGTATAGCGTAACAGAGTCTTCTGGACTGAGTGCTCTCAATGTTACATGAGTGACATCTCAGATGTCACAGAGTGACTGACAGCTAACCTTTACTGGGAAAGACTGGATAAGCAACAGACACCTGTAATTCTACCTGTCCTGCCCTAATCAGAGCAAACTGTGTGTACCATACTCAGTCAGCATCGTACTATAACTAAAAATAAATTAAATAATAATAATAATAATAATAATAGGATTGTGTGTGTGCGTGTGTGTGTGTTATAAATGTTGCACATAGTCCCCCCCCCCCCCCCCCCCCCCCACCATTTTTGGACATCAATGTCCATTTGTCTCCTGACAAATTTTTCTATTGAACTCTATGAACAAATAAGTCAGGAGAAGAATCCCTTCAAGTTATCAATTTACTGTATTTCTGGCAGCAGAATGATGGTTTAAGGCTTGTTTGATACATCAGGCCCTTGATGATTTAGAGCCATTTAGCCAACCATGTGTTCCAAACTGTTCCAGTGTAATTTACAGCTAAATCTAGTCCCATCCCCCAATTCCAATAGAGATCCATTCAAATGCAGAGAGGTTATAATATCGCTTATAGGAGTACCAAAAAATAAGATATCAAGAGTCTTTTGATATTGTTGACATCAGGACGTCATGGCATGCAAAGGATATGCGACAGAATATAAAAAATTATGACTTTATTCTACATTATGTTAAACTGTCCAATAGTTTTTGATGCCCAAAAATAGGGGGGGCTATGTACAAAAGGTTCTATAATTTCTAAACGGTTCATCCGATATGGATAAAAAATGTATACCCTCAAATTAAAGCTGACAGTCTGCACTTCACCCTCATTGTCATTGTATTATATACATATATCCTTTCAAACTCAAAGTGCTAGAGTACAGAACCAAAATAACAACGAGACAACTGATCATTTTGCAGGGGTCACTTAATTTTTTTCAGAGCTGTATATATATATATATAAAGACGGGTGACAAATTATAGAAAAAACCTCTACAGTAAGGGTGGCTCTGTTATGCTGTGGGGTGTATTTTCCATTTTCCTGGCATGCCCCCTGAGAGAAAAGGGTCACTGTAAATCAATAGAACATTATTCTGAGTGGTCACCTTTATCTTATGATGAAACTTTTCTATCCTGATTGGAGTGGTCTCTTTCAGAATGACAATACCCCCATCCACAGGACACAAGGGGTCACTGAATGATTTGATGAAAATGATGTGAATCATATGCTATGGCCTTCACAGTCACCAGATCTCAACCCAATTGAACACCCACCTATGGGAGATTTTGGACTCTCCACCACCATCATCAAAACACCAAATGAGGGAATATCTTTTGGAAGAATGGTGTTCCATCCCTCCAGTAGAGTTCCAGAGACTAGAATATATGCTACTAAAGGTAGAATCTATGCCAAGGCGCATTGAACCTGTAATGACGGTACTCCAGAACTGTCACCGTGTATATCCCTTAGGTGAGAAGGGAGGAAATTAGTGACACCCATTTCTCCTTGACGTTTCTCATTGACGGCCTTTTTGGTTGACTTATGCTAATTCAAGAGGACCTTGTGGACAAGGAAGTGATAGACTACAGCCAATGAGTGCCATCCAAAGTTCTGGAATCCGCAGATGTCTCCCATCTAGAAAGGCAACAATCACTTTGACTTCATTGTCATTGGCTGGCTATAACAGGGAGTTCGCAGTGACGGAACATGATTGGCCTCGTCCCACCATGGGGACCGGGAGGGTGTACGTCAGCCACAGCTATGGTCCTAGATGCTTACCCATTTTCATACAGAAATACATATTTCTTCTGTGCAATGATGGGTGCTGTCAGAGTAACAGACTTAGATAAGACGGTCTGTGATAAGTCTTTCATTAGATGAAAGCTTCCATTAGAGATTCTCTGGCTCTCTTTGTGAAAACCAAGAGAAGGCTTCAGCTGTTGCCCAGCTTTTGATTGGTTTCAGAAGCACTCTTTTCTGATGTGCAAGAAAGTCAAAGAGTTTCCAACTGAAGTCAGAGAAAGGGTCTAAATACAAGCTACTGATTCCAAACTTAATGCATGCGTGTTTACCAGCAACAACCTTTGCCCGAGTTTCTGAGCCATTGCCCAGGGAGTGCTTGTCTGATTTAAATGCGTATGTGATTTGTAAAAGCCTATTGCTGTGGCGGCCTGGTCCCTGTGTTTTTCCTTATGAGGCTGAGAGAAGGGTTAGCACTAGCAGCACAATGCACAAAGACGTGAGGAGAATCCCTGACAACGGCGCACAATAAGACCCGAGGTGGTGATGTCACCACACCCGCCCCGCCTGACCCAGTGCAGTGTGAAAGAACCATTGTCGCCCTTCGCGGGAAACACTCGGGAATAACGCGGAAAAGTTCTCGGAATGACCAATATGGTTGGGACGAGCTGCCGAGGAAGGAAATGGAGATTTTGAAATAAATAAAAGTGCATCACTCACTGAGCTGACAGGGGTCATAAAATTAAATTAATACCACGTTGCTGCTCCAAGCTCTGGCCGTGACTAGAAGCCTCCTCGATCCCTTCTTATGACTTAAGCCTATCTGAGGTTCCTCAAGCAACGAGTGAGTGCGATGGAGAAATCAATACAATTTGTCTCCCCAAGAACATGTATTTTCACCTCACACACGCAAGGTTGGACAGTGTGTGTGTATGTATGTATGTATGTATGTATGTATGTGTGTGTGAGAGAAAGAGAGTGAGAGCGTGTGTGTGTGCATGAATGTGGCATACGTACGTGTGTGGAGTTCACGGGTAGGTAACAGAAGATGATGTGGGATGAAATTTCAATTCAGTGCATTTCACATTGTTTTGGAAAGTGTGGTGTTAAATACACCCGGCAGATTACAGCACCCTGAGCCCTGTACCACACACCCACATTACCTCACACGGCCAACTGAGCCGCCCAAAAACCAGGCACAAACACAAACTGGCATCTTTCCTTCGTCTTCATGCAAGAAGATGAAACGTTTAAGTTTTTTATTTTGTGTGTCCAGCTGATGATGTCCTTGGCCACCATTCAGCTTTCTAGTCAGAAATAAGGGAGTAAAAAATGTGTATATAAAGCACTGGGTATTGGATGGTAAACAACTGTTTTCTTTTAAAAACCTCAGACATAGGCCATCGTCCTTCCTTTGGATTGCGTGCTCCTACTTGCTCATTTCAAACGCTGATAAAGACGACTCTTTCTCGGTTCACATTAATAAAAGTGAGCTGTCAGCTTTTGCGGTTCGGGCCGTCTCAGATACGATGACTTTGTGTCCAGCCGGGGGACACTTTGAGCGGCCTCATACTGTGCAACCTTCCAGACCCCCCACCCCACCCCACCCCCAGCCCCCAGACAGCCATCATATCCTCAGGCCACTAAATCCATTTCTGAAGCCGCAGATGTTTCTGTAATTGGTTCCGCGACGAAACCGCGCAGCAGGCCGCTCCTGAAAGCCTTAAACGCATCTACACTGTACGTTCTTTCTGTCTGTCCCTGTTCTTTTATTAACCCACTTCTCAACCCTATGACATCCGTCGCGTTTTTTCCATACCGACGTGTAAACGGAAATACGACGGGCTGTACAGGACTGTAAGCAGGTTAGTAATGTCCTCCTTTGACATAGCCTTGCTTCATCCTGCTCTAACAATGAATAAAAATGGCTGTAGCAGCTTCTCCGCCTCTCTTGTCTCCGTTAAATTATAAAATTAACTGCAGGGCGCTGCTTTAAAGCTGCCCACACCCTTTTCCGCATACCGGAGGAGCCACCTTTCAAAAATTGGCAAGGCCTCAAATTTACCCTGTGGCTCTTATGGCTCTCAACTGCAGTTTTAAGTTCAAAGTTTAGCACACGCAAAACTATTAACAACGACCAATGATTGGTGCAAAACAAATACCATGACCAATCATTTGTCATGTTATTGGTTTTGCATGTGGTAAAAGGTTTTGCACATGCTCAAGGTCTTAGTAAATCAGGCCCTAGGTGTTTTCATTTTTGACATAATACAAGTGTCTTGGATGATAGAAAACATGTTGCAATTAAAATATTTTCCAAAATATTTGCCTATTTATTTTATTTTATGACCCAACAACATCAAAAAACTCTTGATATCTTATTTTCTGGTACTCTTACAAGTAGGGGTGGGACGATTCAATCCCATAACGATTCGATTTGATTACAATTCTTTAGGCAAAGGTTCGATGCATCATAACATCTTACATTTGACCACGATTCAATTCGATTAATTTTGATACTTTTAAAAAATGTAATAGGTATGCTAATGTGATTTGATACCGATACAGTCAGCAGTAATTAAATATTCAGTTAGAACCTTACGCCAAGTTCACAGAATTATGTTTATTATTAAGGCATGCCATACATTTTGCAGCTGTCTGCAGCAAATAATGCAGCAATAAACATGACTAACAGTGTATTTTCTAAAGTTGCCCTATTTAGGTTATTGTTTTTCAAACAGTGTCAGACATGGTACCCTAATGCATTTCCTTTATTTACAAAATGAAAATGGCAAAATGTATAACAATTACTAAACTGGGCCAAGAAAAATGAAATAGCCTATAGGTTAGTGTCATGCATAGTACTTTCCTAAATCTTAGTACGATCTAGACCTTCGGTGGAGCAAGATGCCCATCCATCCGTAGTTAAAGCTACTCTCGTAGCGTTTTGTAAGGAGTCGAACAGTTTTCTTCACCTCTTCATACAGAGCAGGTATACATTTTTCACTAAAATGTTTTCTGCATGGTATGGTGTATCTAGGTTCCACGACATTCATTAAGTGAATCGGACAGTTAACATAGTAATAATTAATTAAACGTAAGACATTGGAAATAGTCTTACTATTTTAGTTTTTTGTCTCTAACGTCAACTTGATTTTGAATAGAAAATGGTTTAAATTTAAATATCAGAAAGCACTTTACAATTAACTGTCTGGACACGGTATGTGTATAAAAACTAATAAAAACAATTATACAAAAAAATAGAACTGTTTGGCCATATCTCCAGGAAACTCAGGGGAAGTGTCAATGTAATGTAATGTAAGTGTCAATGACTCCCGAGTTTAGCTTGCTAACCCGCTTGCTGTCCTTCACGTCAATGGTGTGTCGTCGGCTCAAATGGTTTATCATGTTTGTGGTGTTGCCTGTGTATCTGATTTCTACTAGGCAGATCTTGCATATTGCAGTGGTTTTGTCAAGTACACCCTCCTTCTTTCTAAACCCGAAATGCTTCCATACCACTGATTTTCTGTTCGGAACATTCGTAAGTTTCTGTCTCTTTTGTCGCACTCAGCGAGCACGCAGCTAGCCATTTCGCTCAGATCTGTCCGTCTCATTGTCACTTGATTCCCGCCTGTCCCTGCTTTCAACTCACGCTTACGTGGGGGTTGTAGCAGAAACATGGATTGAAGCTGGTCAAAACAGTTTTAAAAGTAGTCGTGTCTCAGAAATATATATTTTAAATAATGAAATGAATATTTTTTTTGAATAAATGAATACATGTGCACATTCATTTAAAATGCGATATTAATCGATGCTTATCAATTCTAATCTTACAGATCGATGCAGTTGTATTTACACATTCAGATCGATGCATCGATGCATGGTGCATTGTCCCACCCCTACTTACAAGCGATACTATAACGTCTCTGCATTTGAATGGATCTCTAAGGAAATTGGGGGGTGGGACTAGATTTAGCTGTAAATTATGCTGGAACAGTATGGAATACATGGTTGGTAAAATGGCTGTAAGTCATCAAGGGTCTGACGTATCAAACAAGCCTTAAACCATCACTCCCCTGCCAGAAATACAGTAGATATGGATGGATAACTTGAAGGGTTTCTTCTCCTGACTTATTTGTTCATAGAGTTCAATTGAAAGATTTGTCAGGAGAAACTACCCTTAAAGTGATCCATCCATATCTACTGCATATATGGCAGCAGAGTGATGGTTTGAGGCTTGTTTGATACCTCAGACCCTTGATGACTTACAGCCATTTTACCAACCATGTATTCCATACTGTTCCAGCATAATTTACAGCTAAATCTAGTCTCGCCCCACATCTGTTTACATAGATACTTTACAGAAGCAATTCAGGTTAAGTACCTTGCTCAAGGGTACAAACGGCCGTGTGTCACCTGGGAATCGAGCCAACAGCTTTGGAGTGGCAAGCCCAGCTCCCTAACCGTGACACAACACAGGCTCACCTATTCCACAAAGCGTATGAGCCATACATTACCATCAGCATCGAGCCATGACACTACAGTTCAGTAATATGATAGCAAAGCCTTCTGATTGAGATTAACATTTACAGTATTGATCCAGTAATTCAGCCAATTCCCAAGATGCTCCACGGACAAACAAAAAGAAATTGGTCAGTACTACTTTCTGATGGCTGTAGGCACAAACAGAACTGTACCTATGCTACTTGCACTTTCAGCACACCTCTACATGGATTACTGTTCCCATTCCCCTGAGAAGAATTAGTCATTTTAGTAGCAGCAGTTGGCACAGAGATATATGCATTGTTCCCGACTGATAGCAACAGAGAGCCGGAGACCAGAGAGGGGACTGTCTGTTAGGAGCTCAGCAACCATCCATCTTTGTACTGTGAGACATGAGCTGCATAGGCCAGAATTCACATCCTTCATACTTGGCACAATGGAAGAAGCAACAGAGAGAGAGAGAAAGAGAGAGAGAGAAAAAAAGGGGGGGGGGTGAGAGAAAACACTGCATCAGCATTTTTTTTGGGGGGGGACGACGGACTACCAGAACCCTGAAACAGCAGGACTGCACATCAACACCAAAATAATAATGAGCACATTTTATATTTCTCCCAGCTTCAAGAGTGGATATGGACTACAAGAAGCGAGAAGAAAAAGATCAAAGGGAGAAAGAGAGAAAGAAAAATAGAGTAGACCAGTGAGAAGAAAAATGGAGGAGACAAAAAGTGATTGAAAGACGCAGAGAAGGGGGGAGTAGGGCAGAGCAAAGGGGGGTAAGAAATTGCCCTTATGAACACCATGAGACTGACTTTCCTCCAACAAATGGCAGCAGGTTTAAATGGCAGCAGGCTGAGTAAAAGAGACCAGTGCACTCCACCCTCCTGCTACGCCATCACAGTGCCACAATGGCGGCAGTAGTATTCACTGCAGGAAGACTTTGTACTGAGTACACCGAGCCCCCAGGGGCCCTGCAGCCAACGGGCACAACATCGGGGGTCTATTAACTCAGATAGATGAACAGCAACCAAACTGACAGCTGCACAAACAAGCAAAAACTTAGAACACATTCCAAGGACTATATTCCTGTTATCCATCGCCACCCACCATGTTCAGGGATGAAAGGACTACCTTGCCAAAATGTGTGTGTGTGTGTGTGTGTGTGTGTGCGTGCGTACTGCAGTGGAGTGGAGTGTCTTTCAGAGCACCTCAAACTGACAGGAAAGACTCCTCTCTCTTTTGGTTTGCCGTGTCTTATTATCAGAAAGGTTGAGGCCCGCATTTCAATAGCAGAACCCATAATCACGGAACAGCTGCATCAACACTTCACTGGAGAAGGTATGCATCTTGCAGTATGCCAGACACGCAGAAACACATGCATGCACACACCACAGACACGCCCGGCTCCACAGATCTGCACCCTCTGGTGTCTACACCTCAGTCTGCTGTAGACAATCACAACTACGCTATTATAATATGAATATACTTTTATATTGTTTCACTCTGTTTAAAAAAAAATGTTTTAAGTCCTTCACACACCTTAAAAAAAAACAGACATAATAATAATAATAATAATAGTTATTATTATTATTACTATCATTATTATTTTTATGTGAAAGACAAGGAAAGTGTACATCAGCTCCCTGGAGAAGAATAAATGCTAAATACAATGGGAAACTAAACTTTGACCTTGGGATAGCTCCTAGAAACATCCGTCTCTTGATGACTCTGAAGTCATGGGTTCAAAATGGAAAAAAATGAGAAGCAGAGGGTTATGCAGTGTGAAAGGGCCGATGGAACTAAGGCCCTCTTTGGAAACAGGGTTGGGAGACACCCACTTTATTGTTCTGGGGTTTGTCCCACCTATTACTATTTTAAAAAAGGACATGGGACAGTGTGTTGCTCTTGACATACTCTGTACAACATCCCAGTTTTGAAAATCGGAGGTGGAGAGGCACTTAGCAGAAGGCTTGAAACACCATTAAGAGCAATCATGTATCCCATGTATCCCATTTGGAGCCAGGTAAAACACCAGTCATTATTAAAAATATTAGCGATAATAGCGCTATGACCTGCGTTTGACGAGGATGTCTCAGTTATATTTTTATTATATCTATTTATTCTGCAGTTTTTTAAGGTGTGTGAAGGATTTTACAAAAACCATAAAACAAGGTGAAACAATGGATGGATTTAATTGTTAAAACCGCAGAAGCACAACATATGTGCTTTAGCAAACCAAGTCTTTAATAAAACCAGCAATTTAGCCAGGAATGCCAAAATTGTGAAACCACACCTCTCAGAATGGTGCAGAAACCGTACCTACTAATTCTGCCAGCAATATTTGCTGATACTTCTGAAACAACAGAATAATACAAGCTAGAGACCTCCTGCAACTTGACCTACTGCCTGACTGTTACCAAAAATGTTTTATGTGAGCTGTATAATTAATTTTATAAAGTAGTAAAGCACTGAAATAATTGACTTACGTTTCATTTGTACCCTAGTATTCCCGTTACTTTTGTTCATGTGGTATGCCCCCTTTGTAATAATGGCTGGTGCATAAACCAACCACTTTTTCTCCTTGAGCAGAAAGCAGGACTTCACTGCTTTCTGAAGAAATGTGTTGTGGCTGTTGTCTGACTCAAGCACACAAGCACCATGAGTGCATCATTTTGTTTTGTTCATCTGACTTTAGTTTCAACGCAGTTTATCCACCAATAAAGTAATTGTGGTAAAGTCATTGCAGAAGCTTTCCTACGGATAAAACACAGGCATTAGAAACTAGACATTGTCCTCCAGATATTGTCAGGGAGGTTGGGAAGAAAGACCAGACACGACTGAAAAGGATTCGGAAAGTCATCAAACGCAGATAACCACTAGATAAAGGAGAATTTAAAAAAGCAGGAATAAAACTCCCGAAAAAAACAAACAAAATTAAATGTCCCTTATAAAACAGGGCGAGACTCGTAAACTCGAGCTGAGACATAAAGGTAAGAGATAATAATCCCGTAGTAGACCCAAAACTAAAACGACCCAATGGCTCTGGGCGAAATTCATAAAAATAACGCAGAACCGAGATTAAAGAGAGAATCCCGACAATAACCCTCCCAGTCAATGAAAAACTGGACACCTCTGCCCACACGTCTCTCAGCCATAATGCATCGGACAGTATACACCGGACCTCCCACCACAAATCGGGGAGGAGGCGGTGGTTTGTCCGCAGGAGCCAGGGGGCTCACGAGCACCGGTTTCAACCGGGAGACGTGGAACGTCAGGTGAATGCGCATAGAGCGTGGAAGTTGCAATCACACCGTGACCGAGTTTATTCTGCGCGTGACCTTAAAAGGTCCCACAAAGCACGGCGCGAGTTTGCGAGACTCCACGTAACAGAAGACCCCGTGTGGACAGCCAAACCCTTTGACCAACCCGATAGAAGGGAGCCGGACGTCGGTGTTTGTCAGACGAAGCTTTTTGTCTCTCCGTGGCACGCAAAAGCGACAGAGAGCCTCTGGAAGGAACCGTGCCCGGGTACAAATCAATAACGCAGTCGTAGGCCCTATGGGGTGGCAAGGTTGTAGCGCGTTGTCTGCTAAAAACCTCGGCGAGGTCAGAGTACTCGCCAGGTACATTAGCGAGTAAAAGAAATTCCAGCGCCTCTCCTACTCTGGTGCTCTCCAAACCAGAAGAAGAATCAAGTAACGGATCCCACCTAATCTCCAAATCAGAAAGTTCTTCCAGCGAACCCTCATCCCAAAGAGAGTTACTGTCGGCTAGGGAGTCCCAAGCCAAACTCAGAAAAGAGAGCCGAGCTCTCCCGATCAGAAAAAGACTCAGTCTCCTCCAGGTCGCTGTCGTAAACAAGCTCAGAATGAGATGAGAGGTACAGATGATCGGCAGTGAGAGCTGCATTGAGAACCTCATCTGAAGATAACAGCCTTGTCCCCACCCCAATCAATATGAGGGCTGTGCTGAACCAGCCAAGAATGTCCCAGCACAAGGAGATAAGCCGGAGAGTTAACCAAAAAAAAACTGAATACGCTCAGAATGAGACTCGTGAGAAGCGTACATATTTAAGAACCCCGTAATCTCTTTTATGGTCCCAGTACCCAACGGGCGACCGTCAAGAGCTGTCACCAAGTGGAGCCAAGTGAGACGATATACGGGAATACTTTGTTCCCTCGCCCATTTCGCATCCACGAAAGACTCAACCGCTCCGGAATCAATAAACGCCTCGACACTAGTCGAGCGTTTACTCCAGTGCAACTGAACCCTCAACAAAGTCAGAGAAGATGTAACATCATGTCTCGCTAAAGATCCCAGTTCCTGTAGTGAGACCCCCATTTCCCTCCAACTTGGGGCAGATGTAACCTGCAACTTTCACACAAATGCAACAATAGGATCGTTCTACAGTTTTCCTAAAATAAAATGCATAACAGTAAGCCTACATAAGATGGAGTAAAAAGGTGCAGTACATCAGCGTTCAATATCAGTCTACAATAAACCACACACCACTAAAAATCTGAGTCTTAATTTTGTCTGCGCCTGACAGTGTGAATTTATTTTATTTAACAGATTATCAGAAGCCTTTCATCTGCTTAGATTCCCTGTAGCGGAGGATACAGCCGATGTCAGAACTGTCAACACACACAAAGACTCAGTGACTTCGGTGTTGTCTCCGCACATTTGCCAGTTGCTGTCTTGGCTGATTCCAAACAGACACAAACTGGCCCATGCGAGCGAAAGACAGGAAGAATGTAGGTTACGTAACGTCAGCATTAAAGATGCATAAAAGCTTATTTCAAAATAATTGGCTTTATCGTATTTTACAGCAAGCCCGTTGTTAAACCACAATCAACTTGTGGCCCTATGACATGAGAAGGTCCAACTGTAGGCTACCCTACAGACAGCCCAAACTCTATGATAATAAAATAGGGGGGAAACACAATTCACCCAAACATCGCATTACAAAAACATAACACCTGTCCAATTGTTTGATTCGCATAAGCCTAATTACGTGACCTGTGCGTCCTCATAATTCGTGCGAGCTGGGTTATTATAACAAAACAAATGACAAATGAATTTAAGATAGCCTACATAAGCATGGCCTTTATTGATAAAACATTGATCAAATTGAATTCTCACAAACCAAGCCTCCACTCAGTTGCTAGCCTATTGCACACCGTGAATATAGCTTACAGCGCGTTAATTATTGATAAGCTCAAGGGCAACACATTATAGTGACCCGTTAGAAAACAACGTCATCAAATATAACGGTATCTTTATTCGCCATCGCAGCTAGGAAACAGGATAGCAACCACACCGCCAGCAGGCTATGCACCGTATTAGTCGGAGAATTCGACATGAACGCGATCTTTTGTCAGTGTACCAAGCGTGGTGGTGAACATTAGGCTATGTCACTTAGCCTATGTTGTGTGGAGTCTTTGTGTCAACTGCGGGCAGCATTTTCTGAAAACCGCATTACATGGGAATCGTCGAATTTAATTATTGGGAAGAATATGCCAGCTATGAGTGCCACGTAGCTTATTGCTAATGCAGCCTAAATATAGTGTCTTTGCAGTTTTTCATTTTAACTGCGTTATTTTTTTACTCCCCTTCAATTTAACTCGGCTATGCTAGCATTGGGTGAGATGTTGCGTAAAACAAACGGAGGGAGACGTTATAAACAAGTTATCAAACGTGTATCGAAAAAATACAATGTCAAACTAAACCTCTAGGTTACATCGCAATTGCATAATTTTAACATGGAATAATGACGCCGCGGTCACTGCACTTGTCTCGGGAGAGGTCCCTGTCAGGCAGGCAGGCAGGCAGGCTTGCTTGCAATATATTCTACCCCGATCCGCTAAGTGTTTGGCTAATAGCTACAGCTGACGAATAAAAATAGCCTACGGGAAACAGCCACACTTACATTGAGTGTCTTCTTGAGTGCTTTATATTCTCATATTTGTAATATCCAACTGTACTCTTGATGACAATAGCGACAGATATAATCCTTGGCGTACCGAAGACGCCTACAGTAACGTTAGCCTATGCTTGCTTTTCGACACCCTTACACAGCGCACCCTTCGGAGCAGCGATAGGCTCACTATGGGCTGGACCCGCTGTCTCAACGTCACGGGCGGAGGAGGGGGAAATGGGGTGGGGGCCATGGGCCTCGCTCCGGTCTGCAAAGATGCAGTTGATGCAAGGCAGAGTTAACTGTTCCAATCCCGACATCAGCGGAGTCTGCAGTGGTGCACATATGTCGGAAACAGTCGTCCGCATAGCATTTTTGTGCTGTCCATACACTATTTTTTGGATCCAATAGAATGATGCGCTGTGATTTTATTTTCATATCACAACTTTAAATGGTTTATTAATACTTTCCAGAACGATATGTTCTTTCTATAGGCTACAGTGCTGCATCATCTCCGAAGATTTACACGACGACTATTTTGCACAGAGCTTAGTTTAAGTTTTTTAAGCGACGCAGTCCGACAAGGTTTCTGAATTCTGCACCCTGGGTGTGTCTGGCTGTTTTTTTGCGTTGTCACAGAACATTCTTACTTTGACTACCCGTTCCTGGTTGCCAAGGAGTCAGCAACTGAGAAAATCAAAAAGGAATTCCCCAATTCGTTGTTAATTATATAATCATCCAGTGGCACCATACATAGCCTACGATTATTCTACATTATTTCCCAGAGATTTTAGAATATTAGCCTGTTTAAAAAATCAATGCAATGTTTATGTTTTGTACATGTAAAATTTAGCATTAGACTAAAACAAATCACACAGTCTACTGTAGGCCTATACAGAGCAAATCAAGCAACAAAGCATTCTTTACAAAAAATAGCAAACCTTTATTTTTTGGCACTTTGTTTATGTAAAGGTACTTTGTTTATGTAAAGAAATTTTATTCAGTCTGGATATTTTTTAAGGGATACATTTTTTTTTGCTAGGAACAAACATAATTAACACCTGTGAACTAAAAAGGTCCCACACCACAGGTAAAACTACTTCAGAGTGGTACTGAGCACCCGGCAGTAAACATGAAGGCTATGGATGTGTTTAAAATCTTTATGACAATATATAAAAATGCATAGGATGTGTCTACTTAAGAATAACACATTTTGTGTTACTTTCAACAGTCTGTGTTAAAAGATCTCCCTTTTACATTGTGCAATTTGACATAAAATGCATTGAAAGTAACACAAAATGTGTTATTCTTAAGTAGACACATCCTATGCATACTACAAAAAGTAATAACAGTAATAAGTGTGTTGGATATTAATGCATCCTTGCTGAGAGTGTGACAATAGGAAAATCACAGATTTGAAGAAAGACAACATAAATGTCACTGCAAATAATAGCCCATATTACTGTGTTCCAGTAGCTGCATCGATAGATTAGAAATACATAAAACAGATACAGTATATGTTTGGATGCGGGTACCCTATTGAGAACAACATTCATTTAGTTTATAGCCTTCGTGTACATTTAGTGTAAACCATATTAACCAAGATCTATAATATCTTCCCAATGTTCCCCATATAACTGAATTTTACAGAAGATATATGAGGACATTATTGCCTGGGAAACACCACCTGTAAACTGCACCCCAAACAAAACAAAAAAAAGTAATGTCATTAAATTCAAGAGTCACTTCAACATAGATTTTGCTCCCAGAATGGCAGTTTTTTTTTCCAAACATAAGAACACATTTTGAATAAAGTCCCTTTATACCACACTGTCGGCAGTGTGGTATAATGGTTAAGGAACTGGGTTTGTAACCGGAAAGGTTGCAGGTTCGATTCCCAGGTCGGACACTGCCGTTGTACCCCCTTGAAGGGTACTTCTGCATTGCATTTTCATATATATCCAGCCTGTATGATGGATAAAATAATATAAGAAGTATGTAAGTCGCTCTGGATAAGAGCGTCTGCTAAATGCCTATAATGTAATGTAATGTAATGTAATGAAAGGCATTTCTTTTTATTGAAATATTGACTGAGGTTGACTTCTGTGCATCCGTATAGGGAAAAGATGCTGGGATTGGCTTACTTGTACAGTGGGCAATCATGTACACCCAACCCATCTCCATCTGCTTCTGTTTCTAAATGGAAAAACAACATGCCTAAAAGAATGTTGTCTCTGTCTGCAGTTATACAGAAAGACATTCATGTTCTAGTCTAAGGTGCTGCGCTATGCCATCCCTCATGCAAATTAAATTTACGGCGATAAATTAAAATTAAATGTATCATAAAGGCATAAAGGTAAAAAAAAGTTTACAATGAAATCATTTTCCACACATAATCATATATGGGCAAATATACAAATTATTAGCACTTTCCAATATTGCTATATAAGTATTAAAAAGTATTGCTGTGAAATATATTTCTCATTATATTTACTAGAAAGTATACAGTGAATACAGTGCAGTATATTCCATTTCTGTAAGGGATTTAGCAGGGATGGCTCACAAAGACATAATGCTTGTAGCCATCACAAAAAACCCTGGAACACAGAGCCTCTGATTTCTTTAAAAAATATAATTACAAAATAAATCTTCTGAAGTTAAGATAATCACATTTTTGGTATCACTGAACAACAGCCTTAAGTCTTAACACTTCTGGCCCACTTACAGACTTTGACTTGCACACCGACTCCTTCACCCCAATACAGGAGCACACAGTACAGTGCAGGCCATTCCATACCAAAGAACACACGCACAATGTTCTCTGAACGTTGGAATGAAGGTGAGCAAGCTGTTTATGTTTCAAAAAAGGGGAATGAATAGCTGGTCATGAAACATCTGAGTTGTTTTGGGCCTGCCTGTCCAAGTAATTGTGAATTTCAAAAAAACATTAATTATATATAACAGATACTTTTACAGCTTGTAACAACCGCAGGTTAAAACATCAACAATGTTCCTCATACTAAGCTGATTTACACTGTGTGTTTAGTTGTAAAAATTTCCTTGGTGCTTCTAAGCATTTTTGTGATTGGAAATGTAGGATTAAGACACACACACCGGACAGGCCCATTAGCTGCAGGGGCAAAGGTAATGGAGAATGCCACGGAGGACCCCAGTGCATCCTGGGAGACGTGTTCACACGGAAAACACATTAGTGTTGTTATTACAGTTTTTTTTTGTTTTTCTTCATTCTGAGTGTGCACTGAGTTAGTAAATAGGGCTGATTATTCATCACTCATTCCTCTCCATGGAAACAGGAAAGTCAAATGTTCACCTTAAATCCTTCAGCCTCAAATCCTTCATCCTGAAAACACTGAGATGAAATTTTAAATGTTATGCTCCTCATACCGACATAAGCCTTATGCAATTGCTCTAGTTGTGCCCGTTAATGCCTCTCCTGAACTCACAGACAGCGTTTTGTTTAAACAACAACAACTGGGAACTGAACAGCCAGTGGAGTCAAATTCCACTGGGAAGGTTTACCATGCGGCACACGGTATCGCAGTAGTTCTTCATCCCTTGCTAATTCTTCAGAGACATGCAAGCAGTCACACCTGGCACATGCTGGAGGGATCTGTGAGGGAAAGGGCCTTCACTGGCATCCAGGTGCACCAGCAGATCCCCATTAGCCTGCAGGCTAAAGGCTTTCACCAGCAGCCTGACCAATAGCTTGAGGGCTATTGTCCTTCTCTAGTCCAGTTGGGAAGTAAGCGAAGTGCTGAATTAAGCACTTAGTTGTCAGTGGTAGGTCTCAGGTATGTAATTAATAGTGAGTTCCTTTATAGTGGCAGTGCTGGTGCAAGTTGGGTTCTCATTGTTTTTGCTGTTTACAGCAGCACTGTTCCCATACATGAAAGGGTCGTGAAACCATTCCCAGTTTGTGTGTGTGTATGCTTGCATGTGTGTGTATGTGTGTGTGCGCATGTGTGTGTGGCTGTGTCTGTTCCCACAGGTCCACTAATGTAAACAGGTTCAGAAGCAGGTTGACTACAGTTCCCTGGACAGGAGTTCAGGACATTGGATCCCTGACAGTCCGGTACATCTGCAGCGAGGTTTCAGGCTCCTTGGCGTTCTGGGGCCGGCCCGTGGGGCTGTACCCCCCAGAACGACCTGTAAGTATGAGCCCCGTGGTCCGGCCCGTCGGGCTGAAACCAGCCGAGCGCCGTGGGGGAGGCGGTCGCCGTAGGAACCGCCCCGAGGTCACCAGGTCACCGTAGCCCTGGGCGTGCGAGAAGGCGTAGGCGGATCGCCGGGAGCTTGTACGTCTGATTCGCCTGCGGGGCGGGGGAGGGGGTGGAGCTGCTTTGGCCTGCCGCACCTTCAACCTCACCTGGGCAGGGGAAAGGAGGGAGGGGCGTATAGGTTACAGTGTAGACCTCAATGTAATTGATCTCAGCTGGGATATAATGCAGGGATCTCAAACTCAAACAGGATGGAGCACAAATCTTAAACTCAAACAGGCTGGAACAGGGATCTCACACTCAAACAGGCTGGATCAGGGATCTCAAACTCAAACAGGCTGGATCAGGGATCTCACACTCAAACAGGCTGCATCAGGAATCTCAAACTATAACAGGCTGGATCAGGGATCTCACACTTAAATAGGTCAGGGCAGAAATCTCAAAAGGGTTTTTTTCGGTTTCTGTAGTTTTCTTTCTTTCAAACCTGTAGCCAGTATGTTAGAGTTACAGGGCCAGAGCCAATACACTACATTGCTGTTCTAGCAGGTTGTCTGAGTGACAACAAGGCTTGTTTATCTCTTAATCTCCCTGTTCTAATCCCATCTCTGCTCCACCCTCTCGACACCCTTGGCCAGGCTAATAATACCCACACGTGAGCATGACCCAGAGAAAAAGCACTCAAACTGCAATGGGCATGAGTGAGTGTCCCTGGTCACATGGGTCAGCTAGTCACTGATTCCACACACACACACACACACACACAAGAAAGCTGTGAGTGGGTGATTATGTCTGCATGCCCACAGTAAAGAAAGCTTCATTCAGCCCTCTCTCTCTCTTTCTCTCTTTCTCTCTTATGCATGTGCCAGTAAATGTATGAGTCATGTACTCTCATTCTTGGGGGCGGCCTAATAGAGGAATGGATCTCCCACCTTGTCGTTGATGGTTGGCCATAGCTGGATGAGCAGGAAGCGGTAGGCCACCACTGGCAGCACACATAAGATAGTAGTCAAGAGGATGGTCAGCCACACATTTGGCTGGCTCAGAGAGTTCCTGGCTGTTCCTGGAGTTCACACACACACACACACACACACACACACAAACAAGCACACAGTCAGACAGTCAGCTCTCGTATTTAAAGATGGCATATCCTCTGCAAACTGCAATCACAACTGCTTTAAGGATGAAACAAAATGGTGCCCTGCACAGCCGAAGCCACTGAAATGACAATGCTACATATGGTCAACTGGAAAAACAAAAGGGGGTGGAGAGGAGGATCACAAAATGGAGTCTTACCGATGAAGGGGAAGGAGGCAGTGAAGATGAGGTACATGCCGTTGCTGTACAAGGTGAACGTGACGGCAAAGTACATGGCCAGACTGCCCCACACAAAGAACTGGTTCACTGCGGTCCAGTAGGACATGTCCAGACCCAGCTGGAGGGGTGAAGGGAAGGATGTGAGTTTTTCGATCATTTAGGACATATGACAATTTCAAAGTATCTCAATCCCTACAAGAGAAAATCACTGGACGTTTAAAACTATTTGCAATAAGGACAGCTTTTCCTTAAAATGTCAGCGGTGGTAAACTGTTTTCCAGCAGGGGACTGATATAGTAAAGTTAGTTTTCTCTAAATTGAGTAATTGTATCCATCCAAACAGGTAAAAGTCACTTTTAATATCAAAACTCTTATCTTTGTATAATAGAAAGTCGTTTTTGATCATAAAGTTTAATCATTGGTTGAGAATACATGTTACACTTTCTCTATTATTTTCCATGTTCCAGGTTTCCATTTTATACATTATTTATTTCTTAAATGTCCCCACAACAGAAAAGTTAACTATGTTGTCTTCACAGTGTAGTTTATAATGTGTATAAGTCAGAAGTAAAATATTCAGGGTTAAATCAACTGATACATTTTGTGTGTAAGTAAGGTCTTGCATAGGAAGAGAGAAGGTGCGACACTCTTTTTAGGCAAAAAAGTAGCAAATTTATTTATAAAGCCATAATGTTTCAGTCGAGGAGACCTTCTTCAGATGAGTAAGTAAGTAAGGTCTTCCCATAAGACACCTCATACATTTGTATTGGGGGAAGCAATATGTAAAGCACTAATGACAGTTCTTTCCAGGACGTCTTTTAGACTGCTGACAGAGAGGAGACAGACAGACAGGCTGCACCTGTATGCACACGGCGATGACCATGCAGGTCTGTGCCAGGAGGGCGAAGGACTGGTAGTCCGCGATGTCCTTTCCGTCGTCGCGCACCGTGTTGTACATGGCGGCGTACGGGATGAAGAAGAGCACCAGGGAGCTGTAGCCGCTGTGCAGCACGCACCGCACGAACGCCGTCTTGCTGAAGTACAGGTTGAGCTGGCCTGGGGAGTACAGCTGGGGGTACTGGAAGCTCCAGCTGTCGTTTACATCCTGAGGAGAGACGCGCGCATACACACGTGTGAACTTAAACTTCATACACATACAGACGTGTGAGCGCCGCTGGTATCCTGCATAAACTTCATACACATACACACGTGTGAGCATAAACCTCATACACAAACACACGTGTGAGCACCGCTGGTATCCTGCATAAACCTCATACACATACACACGTGTGAGCACCGCTGGTATCCTGCATAAACCTCATACACATACACACGTGTGAGCATCGCTGGTATCCTGCATAAACCTCATATCCGTAAAATAAGTTTTTGGCGCAACAAAAACGGCTACTAGTTTCCATTTACCAGTGATTTATTGTGATTATATCATTTTGGGTTTTGAATCAACTTTATTAGTTCTTCAGTTATGAAAGTGACTGGATGGGAACCAAACTGGATGGGAACTTTAAATTAAATTTAAAAAAACAAAAATGGCAAATATATCTGCAAATACACACACATACGCACTCACCCAACTAACTACATGCATACTGTTCACATCTACCACAAATTCAGACACATACACACCTATCAAAATAAACACACAAGTGTACACACACACAGAGACCCACTGAAATACACACAAAAACACACTTGCACTAAAATTTTAACTGATTGTTTTATTTACGATTGACGAACGTCATTCTATGAGTCCCGCTCTCTTACCTGGTCAAACAAACTCATACCGAGTACAGGGAGGGCCGTGTAGACCAGGTTGTACAAGGTGATGAACCATTCATCATAGACTGTCTGTGGGTGAGACCCAGCAACCAAGTTTCAATGAACCATTCATTCACCACACAATGAACCATTCAAGGAACACACAAATTATGAACAACACATGGGTCATACTTAACCATTAACCATGGTCGGGACAAAGTAATGCACTAATCCCAACACTATATATATATACACTGTATATGGAATATGCCCTTTCTTACATACATTTTACAGTTTCAAAATAATAAAAAAAAGAAAAAATTCCCTGTGCAAAAGTTTGGGAACCCTGTCAGTTAGTACTTTGTACTCCTCGGGCAGCTTGCAAACGCTCCCTGTAGCCAGCTAAGATACTTTCAATTCTTGCTTTTGGAATTTTTCCCCATTCATCCTGGCAGAACACCAGCCCAGCTCAGAAATATTCTTGTATGCATGGCATGTTTGAGATCTCTCCACAGATTTTCAATAATATTCAAGTCTGGGGACTGTGGTGGCCAATCCAAAAACTTAATCTGGAGTCTTTTCTGGAGGTACTTCATGGTTGGTTCCTAGGTACGCTTCAGATCATTGTCTTGCTGGAATACCCAACCTCTCTTCAACTTCAATGTCTAGACTGACCTTTGAACATTAGCCTCTAGAATTTCTTGATATTTGGTGGAATCCATTCTTCCTTCCACCCGCACAATATTTCCTGTGCCCCCAGTTGCCACACAACATCAAAGCATAATGGATCCATCTCCATGCTTAACAGTTGGCAAAGTGTTCTTCTCTACAAATGCTTCACCCTTTTTTCTCTAAACATACCTTCTTTGGTTGTGGCCAAAAAGTTCCATTTTGGTTTTGTTAGTCCAAAGCACATTGTTCCTAAAGGCTTCAGGCTTCTCAAGGTTTTCATTTGCATATTTCAGACGCTTAAAGCCGACCGCAACGTTCTAATTTCAGAACAATTGTTCCGATGGTTTGACGTATAATATCACTGATTTTTTTGTTGTTGAAAAATGCTAGTTACAGATGACAAAATGGGCTACAATTGCATATAATTGGTTCATGAGCTTAGTGGCCGAGGATTTATTTCTAGATCGCTAGATGAAACCGCACATCAACACGTATTCACGTAAGTCTCCATTTGCCTCACTGCGGGCGGAGCTGACCACATCGGACAGAAGACTATCGTCTGGAGACTTTACTGCGACTGAGGGAAAGCGAGTAAATCCCCTGAGGTAAGAAGCATTTAAGATAATAATTAACCATAGCTAGATATTACTTCAGAAACTATTTTATTTTGAATAAAATCTTGTTTTTGTACTGCAGACTTTCTCAGATTGTCATTTGAAATTCGAACAAAAACATGAACATTCGTGAAAAGCTCGAACGTTAGCTTCAAATGAAAAGCCACTGTGTTATTCTTCCTGCAGCTCGTTTCGAGATGAAATTGTGAAAAAGTCTGTCATGCAATGTATAACTGAAGTGATGCCTTTTCCCATACATCACTAAGAGGTTATAACTTTTGAGCAGTAAATGATAAATCTCTTCTGATTTGTACTCTATATCACTTAGAAAATAGTGAAGATATCACACAGTTTGTCTCCCTTGATCTTGAACATGAAATGTTTAAAAACCTAGGTTTCTCATGGAGAATAGCCATTTAGAAAGTTTTTTTATTATTATATATTTTGTGAACTGTTTTAATAATTGATAATATTGTGTTAAAGTAAGCATATTATTGTATATAAATGGAAAGCTCCAGTTATCCTGTTTAAAATGGTATTTAGAGTACTCAAGTGACTAGGCTACCTCACGCTGGTAACGGAAGTAAATTCCCAATTCATTTAGAGCATAGACTTTAACTAAAGCTTACTTTTAAACCATTTCTACTGATTATATTTTACCGTCAATTTCCAGGATTATTCAATATAATGCCCGTTCGCAAACTATGTAGTTTTTCTGGACCAGCTTCGAGTATATGTTACGTTTCAGTATTTTCTTGTGACTATATCAGCACTGGAACTGTTTAAAAACTTAATGTCTCATAATTCTCTCCGAACGTGCAGCCTTGTCTCCAGACGTTTTCATATAACGTTAACCAGCAGTAGCACACAGCTCCGTTTTTAAACACTTTTTGTTAGCTAGCTAGCTTGAAGGACTAAAAGCTAGAATTGCTTTATGTGGTTAACCGTAGCACAGTTTCTGACCTTGTCGGGTGGGCTTCTCTACTTAGCAAGCTAACGTTAGCTCATCTTCAGCTGCAGTACTTCCATCTGCCCAAGAACAGACAGACGAGATGATGATATCTTATTGGTTGAGAACCACCTGTGCATTGCAGTACTGGATATGTCTACAAGTCGAACTACAATGATTAATGCATTACTTTAAAAAATAAAAATCGGAACATGCAATATATGGTCTATATCCTTGTAGCACACAGGCTAATCCAGGAATGTTTCGGCTCATTCTATAAATCAGATTTCAAGAATATAGATAGATAGTCTCCGAAGCCCATCCTATTCTTCCATAGGGAATTTACTCACTTGAGTACTCTATTATCTTTAGGGGTGTGACATAGTATGATCACACCACAAACAGTTATGCATACGCATGTCATATTTTCAATGAACCTAACATTCTAAAGCGTTTTTTTTAGCCTTTTCTTACCCATCACTGAAATGGTTATAACTTTTGAGCAGTAGAAGATAAATCTATTTTGATTCCTATTCTATATCACACATACAATGGGGAAGATATAATACACTGTAAGTTTCCCTCTATCTTGAACATGAAATGAGTAAAATAGTAAGTTTCTAATTAGAAAATAGCCATTTAAAATGTTTTATAAATTGAGTTGGTGAATGCCTTTCCATAATTGATTATATTGCCATCAAGTAATCCAATTGTTTTTTTATATCAATTGAAAGCCCCAGTTATCCTGTTTACAACGGTATATAAAGTTTAGGTATCTGATGTAATATGATCACACCACAAACATTTTTGCAACGCATGTTAAGAAATAGAATGGAATAGAATGTTGACCCAATATTCACTCAGGCTGGAAAGGGTTAGTTCTTTCTGGCAACTATGCCATGTAGGTCTTTGTTGTTTAAAGTATGTTGCATTGTTGTCCTGTGAACAACTAGATCTGTGTCTGCTAAACTTTTTTTCAGCTCTTTTGTAGTAATGCGTGGGTTCTTCTGAGCATTTCTCACCATTTCTCGGGCCATTCTATCTGAAATTGTTCTTGGTCTTCCATATCTTGCCGAGACTTCAACTTTTGTTCCATTTATTTAACATTTTCTAATAATGCTTCTTACAGTGGAAATAGGTAGTTTGAAACATTGAGAGAGTTTTTTGTAGCCTTCTCCTTGTTGGTAGAAGTGAACTATCTTGATTCTGACATCCTTGGACAACTGTTGAACCCATGTTGTTAACACCAGATAAAACAGCCACCCAGTCGGATGCTTAAGAAGGCATGGAGTGACTTCAGAATAAATAGTTCAGGCCTGGAATTATATTTAGCTGACCCATTGAAGCCCTAACGAGTAAATCACCTGGGCCTGGGTCTTAGTAATCATCTTTTAAAAAAGTAACAAAGAATAATCCAAAAGGGTTCCCAAACTTTTGCACACTGCCTTTTTCCCTTTTTTAATTATTTTGAAACTGTAAAAAATTTAAATAAAAAGTAATCTTGATTAAAATTTGAAGAATGTGTCATGTTTAACTTTGTACCATTTTGAGGTCAGGTTAGCTTCTGTTCACTTAGATATTAATTGTAAAAGGCATTTTGACCAGGGGTGCCCAAATGTTTGCGCCCCACTGTAAGAGAGAGGAAATACAAGATTTAAAATGGAGATCAGTGTAAGAACACTGTGAAGATGGAAACAAAATGAATGTTCTTAAATGTTGTTTTTTTAATTTAATTTAGTATGATTTCAAATGTAAGGGCAGGATCATAGCAAGGAAAGGTGTGGTCAGGACCTTTTATTCACTCAAATGAGAGGATGGATAAATGGGGTTTCTCTCTCTATCTCTCTCTCACTCACTCACTCACTTGTTCGCTCGCTCTCTCTCACCTGTGCAGAGAAGCCACAGAAGAAGCCATACCAGAAGTGTACGAAGGTGAAGGTGAAGTTCTTGTAGAAGAAGTAGCGCAGGAACTTGCACATGCGCAGGTAGGACCAGCGGCCGTGCACCAGCAGGAGGCGCTGCAGGTAGCGGAACTGGGCGAAGGAGAAGTCGCTAGACAGCACCGCCTGCATGCCCTCCTGCCCGCTAATACCCACGCCGATGTGAGCCGCTGTGAGGACGGACATAGGGAGAGGGGGGATGAGGAGAGAGGGTGAGTGGGATGATGATAAAGGGAGTGAGGATTGAGTGAGGGGGAGTGAAGGAGAGAGGGAGAATAGAAGGATATAAAGGGGTAAATGGTGAGAGAGACACGGACAGAGACAGGAAGATGGAGAAAGGGATGAGAGAGGAGAAGAGATAGAGAAGGATAAGAGAGAGAGATTACATCACCAAACGGAAGAAAAAGAGAGAAAGATAACATGAACACTGTCGTCACATTCAATATACCTAAGGCAGCAAAGAGACATCAGTCTTATGTGAAAGAAAAATAAATAATGGCTTCCAGTGTGATTTATGTTATATCACTTATTACGCAACATGAGCCCTGACAGGAGTATATAATCTGTGTATGCACACACGTCGTGCCATGTGACGCAGCTCCTTTGGGAGACATGAACATCAGCCCCAAATATAAAATGTGATTACTGGGGTCGTTCAGCCAACTGTGCGCATCTGCAGCTCCATAACTTCCTCTTTCTCAAAGGAAGCCATCAATTCTGCTGCATCCCTGGCAGTCTGGTGAGACCTGGCTTTAAATAGTATCTTCTCATCACAACTTCACCAATCAATACTGGGAAGATGCATGTTTTCCATGTCTTTGGACTGACTGGCTTATCATTACAACTGATTTCTTACTACTAAGTCCCAATGAGTCCCAGCCTTAACTGAATGTTAGTATTTGTGTAGTTACCTGGCCATGATATGAGTCCAAATGGTGAGGAAATATGTTTGTTAGTTGCTCTGTGCTCCCCTAGGGTGATAATCCAGAATAGGGTATTTGTCGATCTCCATTCACTTCTATGGGGCAGCTAAAATTATCTCAAAATGACACCTCTAGCACATATACGACCGAGAAAGAAGCGGATTCTGGCAATACAAGCAATAAGCATTTCTCGTACGTAATATATATTTTTTATTAAATGGTCTTTTCCTGGCTTTTTTGTATTTTATTTGGAACGTAGATCCGGGAGGTAGGCTATGTTCTTGTGCCAGAAACAGCGTTAATGTGCCCATGCATCAGAAACCACTCATTGGTCCAAATTTCCACAGAAGCATACGTTCCTAGTACTAGTATATATCTATGGTCCGACCTGCCGACAATTTGGTAGTTTTTTCTGGTAGCTTGCTAACAACATTGAAAAAAATAGTACTTTATAAATCATTTTAATTACACTAAAAGGACGAGGACTGGTTATTTATTCTATTGACAGAATCCTTTGACAGAATTCTATTGACAGAATCCGCTTCTGAATTATCACCCCAGGGGAGCACAGAGCAACTAACGGACATATTTCGCCACAATTTGGACTCATATCATGGCCAGGTAACTACACAACCCAAGGTTCTACCAAACTTCAGTTGTGCTTTAACTAAATGTTATTATTTGAAAGTGACTATGTTTTCTATAATGATGTAGTACAAATAATAGTGTTTCACTGAGTACCACTAAGTCCCAGCCTTCCCACAAATCCCTGGGAGGAGATACCTCTGATCATGCTGACGTCGTTGGCGCCGTCCCCGATGGCCAGCGTCACGGCCTTCTTGTACTTCTTGACCAACTCCACTACCTGGGCCTTCTGAAGGGGCGTTACCCGGCAACAGATCACTGTCTTGCACATGCAGGCCGTCCTCAGAAACTCTACCTCCATGCTCTTCTCCAAGGCATAGGCCTGAAACAGGAGACAGATACAGGAGGAGTCAGATACAGGAGGAGTCAGATACAACCTTCAGTTACGTAAATGTCTGCAGCTTTGTCCATCCATTTACAATGATCACAATCGTTGTTATAATAACAAGATTTAATATGCATAAACAAATTGATTTCAAAGTTATTTAATTGTTTTGTGTTTTGTTGTATTTTTTTGCAGTGTTAGCCAGTTTTTTCCATGATTTATAAATGAGTTTCATAAAGCAAACTTTGTTGAGAGGGCTATTTACAAAACAAACAGAAAACAAAAAGTGATAAGTGCTTTTTTCATAATATCAGATGATCTCATATAGCAGTTACAAATCTGTACAATGGCACCTGCACCCTGACCTTTGATCCCTGACCTTTAACGTCTCTGTGAAATCCAGCTGGTTACCATCTCTTACCAAGCTGTGCCCGTTGATGACGAGCCCATACTCCCCATCCACCACTTCATCTTGGACCACTTTTGACTTTCTACCCAGAATTCCCCTAGTCATGATTAACGGCTCGTCCTCCACCTCAGGCTTCATTTTCAGTCTTGCGCTCCTGTGTTAAGCAGAACACTCTTTCATTAGCCCGGAGGTGAAAGACCGACTCACTGTGACAGAACTAGACCTCATCAGTTAAGCAGACTAGGGTCATAATTGTAGTTGTAGTGTACAGTTAGAGATAGTGGACTGTTTCACAACACCATTGGACTGCATTTCCGATGAGTACTACATATAATATTAGAGGGAAAATTCATAAGCAAGCAAAGCCACGGTTCTGTAGCCCTGTGCAGCACATGGTAAAACCCTCCCTCTCACCGTAGCTCCTCCTTCACATCCTCGGAAGAGTTGGCACCCACAATGAAGATCTCATTCATCTCTTCCCGCAGCATGTTGCAGGCGTAGCCGATGTTCTCTGCCGTCTCTGCACCAGATGAAACCACAGAACCAGGGAACAGAAGAAAGAGAGATCAATTATTACAGCCGGCAGGTATGGCCATGATATTTCACTATATCTAAACCACTGCCCACTGTTTTTTAAAACACACTGACATTGTTATCGTGTTGTTTATAATAATTTAGAGAGCCATTTTTCTTTCTTGTTAAATTTAGGAGGCTAATTGGGGTGGCAGGTATGCAATCTGCCAAGCTACGGCTTGGCGGCGTATGCCCCTTACCTATACAAGCACCGATTGTTTGGCACTTTTCAGGGTTTCCTACAGAAATAACCACAATGACCACAGACTCTCAACCCTTAAGAACATTAACTTCTGTACCTTCTGACCTCATGTAAACACAGAGAATTCTACATGTATTTTTACAGGACAGAAGTCAGACCTTTTTTGAGGGTGTATCATTTTCCTACTATGTCACAGTGCACTTGAATAACACGGTGGCCTGATGCCTTAGGCAGGGTCGTCGGTGACCCACCCTGTTTGTCCCCTGTCAGCACCCAGATTTTGATTTTGGCCTTGGTGAGCTGTTCTATGGTTTGGGGAACTCCATCCTGCAGCTTGTCCTCGATGGCTGTGGCCCCCAGCAGCTGAACACACGGACACAGACACACAGACAGAAACATGAACAGACACGCGCACGCAGAAAAGTGGGTATCTCTGAGTCAAATTGTAATCAATGGGTCTACGTGTGTGTGTATCTGCGTGTGTGTGTGTGTGTGTGGTGTTGGATGGATAGCGCACCAACAGGTCCTTCTCAATCTCCTCATACAGCTCATCCAGCCTCTGTTCTCGGTCTTCCAGAGAGGTGCTGGCCTCATGGTGGCGCTCTTTCCATGTCTTAAAGTACTCATCATCCAGGTCCTTATAGGCCAGGGCTAGAGTGCGCAGCCCCTCCCCTGCAAACTCCTGCACCAATGGTAGGGCACAGACCGCAGTCATCTTACTCATATACAGAACACACACACACATATACATATAGATTTAGGCTGTCAAACAGACAGACAGACAAACACACACACACACACACACACACACACACACACACACACACACACACTGTTTGATTGCTTTCCAGTCCCACAGCGTCCCCTGGTGGATACTCACATTGAGGTGTTCTGTAGTGATGTCCATTAGCTTGTTGCAAGACTGGTGAAGCCTCTCGAACACGATGGTGTCGGCCCCCTTACAGTACAGGCACAACTTCCCCTCAGGGCTGCGCACTGCAGCAGAGAGATAGCCAGGTCAGCAGGGGGCACTAGTGCACCATCACCACTTCTGTTTCCCTCACAGTACATTATATATTCACTAAACAGGTGTTTAGAATGTCTATGGTTGTACTGTCACAGAATAATGTAACTTCTGCTCCGGCGCTTGTAGTTATCTTTGTTATTTGCTCTAGGTTTATTTAGTCATAAACAAGTAAAGGAGTCATTTACTCTCATTTTAATAGCATGGGGATCGTTGATGTAATAGCACTTTGACAGTGGGAGCTTATGTGAGTGTGAGCAAAAAAAAAACAGCTCACACAGCAGGTTGAAAGCAATGGTTTAAAAAAATGACACGTTCTAAACTTCGTAAAAAGGCTCTAAAAGGAGTTTATTCCACCCTTTAATGTCTGAAAAACCTCAGTGCTGAGGCAGGCGGACTTTACCGATAACAGACATTCTCTTGCGCACATTGTTGAAGTCCAGGATGGCCAACAGCTCGTAGCTCCTCTGGACGCCCATCTCCACGATGGTGACCGTCTCGGGTGTGCGGGAACGGAACACGAAGCCAAAGTTCCGAGCAGCAGTTACCAGGGCGCCCTCGTCAGGGGACTGGGCCTGGTACAGTAGGTCACCTGAGAGCAGAGGAGTGATGTCACTTCCTGTTTTACACATCAAAATCACTTGTTCCCATTAGACAAGATGCTGTTTTGGTAGCTCATCTTCAGAGCAGGACCCTTGTCACAGGGTTGGGCAGGGAGGACATTTACTATGAACAGGAGCAGAAATTTTACTGTCTACCTTTTTAATTTTTCACATGATTCTGAACAGAACAGATGCAGCGTTGTTAAACATATCTCCTATCCAAACAGGCAGTAATTCAAGGCAGGCTCCTACATGCTTTTTTCAGTGTAATAAAGAACCCAGGTGATGCAAGTTGAGCCTTCTGGGTTTGATTGACAGATGTCCCTGCTCACCAGTTGATTGGTTCAAGCCAGCACAGTGGCAGAACTGTCCCCACTGTTAGGCTTGGCTGAGGGCCATGCTGTATAATCAAAAGAACACACACACGCAGGCACACACACACACACACACACACACACAAGCTTACAGATGCAGATACATGCTGGATTATCCAACAGAGCTTAAGAGAAAAATTCTAAATAACACCAATCTTCTTTTCATTTGACCCTACAAACACACATCTTTCACTCCAATTCATTTAGCTGGAAAAAGCAGAGATCGATATCCTACAGGGTGGACATTTTATAGACCGATCAGCTGTTAAGAGCAACAGCCAGGTTTCTGACAATGGCAGGAAGAACAACGGGTCAGTGCCAAAGCAACAAGACAAAGACAGCTGCCTCTTTTCAGCGGAATTCTAGCAAGCCGCATAATTGAGATTCGCATTTGCACGTCTTCCTAGATTTGAGAGTTCCTATTACGCCCTCCAAATCCAGGCAAACGCGAATCCTGACACGCCTTAGCGATGTGCCAGCGGCAAATCTTTCTGTGCAGCGGAAAAGGCCTTAAGAAGCTAGTGGAGGAATGAAGGGCGACACTGCATCTTCTGTTCACCCCACTCTCTCCCTCTCCCCTCCACTTACAGAACAAACACCGCACCTCCTCAGGACAGAGCACAGCAGGAGAGAGACAGCCAAGCCAGCAGGGGGTGCTACTGTACCTCCACCACCTTTATCACCCTCACGTTACATTATTTGTCTGACCCGGGACACCCGATTACAGTTCACAGTTGACCTACCTGGCAAAAGTATAAATAAACAAATTATTGTATTGATGAGACTGAAAATCTCTGCATTATAATGTTGGGCTGTAAACCATGACATTATGGGTCATGTCATAATATGGTGATGTCATAATCATAATGTACACATCATTGAGAGTGAGACAGAAAGGTGTATTGAGAGCGAGTGAGTGATGGAACACAGCGGCAGGAACAGCAGTCTGTCAGTTCCCAGCCAAGCGAGGGAGTGACGCGGACGGTCGTGGGAAAGAGGCGGCTCTCACCCTCATTCTTCTCCTCCGCCATAACGGTATGGCAGAGCGCCAGCAGCCGGAAGAAGGCGTGCACCTCAGTGGTTTCCAGCTTAACCGCCTCCACCAGGCTGTGGTCATGGAAGGAGAACTTGGGGTCGGCCAGAGGGTTGTAGGAGAAGTCCACCTGCTCTGTCTTCTGCAAAGGTCAGGGGAGACATCACTGGTAGTCACCGACAATATTGATCCAAAACATTTTGAGTAGAACACTGCATTTGCCTTTACATAAGACCCCAGGCTTATGTATCAGCAAGTGAGGCAAAACGGTGCCAAAACGTTAACATTTCAGCCTGAAGACTCAGTGGAAAGACTGTAGAAGATTTTCTCTTCTACGAGTAGTTGAGGCAGAACTTTCTTTTGTTTTACTTGTTGAGAAGTATACCTGACCTACAGTCTGGTGCCTATTCAGAGGTCACTAGGCTGTAATTGTTTTATTTAATATTTTACTATATAAACTGAATACTGTAAGAAACATGATACTAAAAACACACACACACTCTCTCATTCTCACCTCAGTAATTTCCAGTCTCTGTCCCGAAAGGTCAATCACATCCCCTGAAAAACAAAAAGCCATGATGCCACAGCATCTGTGTCACTGTGCAAACACTAACAGCTGCCCACAACACCTCAAACAGGCTGACACATGCAAAAATGACATCTTCATTAACACAAATTTTTATTCCTATAACTTAAATCACAGCATTTGATTGATATAGATAACCAGCGACTGGGGAGGAAGTGTTTCACGCAGGCCGTCTGGGACCGTGCGTCACGTGGGCTCATACCGTAGGACGTCCCGTTGATTGAGCACTTGTTGAAGGTCATGATGTTCTGGGTGAGGGTGCCAGTCTTGTCAGAGAAGATGTACTTGATCTGGCCCAGCTCCTCGTTCAGGGTGGTAGTGCGAGCCTCCGCGGGTGTGTCGCTCCGTGCAAAGTACATCTTCCTGTCCCAGTCGATGTAGAAGCTGTTCCCCAAGCGAATGATCTCCACACTGACACACAGACAGAGACACAGACGGACAGACACAGTTTCAGAAACAGAGAGGCAATCAGACAGACTGACTGACCGTTTCACTTTTTTAATGTAAATAAAACTCTTGTTTCCCTAAACAGCACCACTCACTGCCGCCCCCTGCTGTCTCACACGGAGCAGGACACCCACCTGACATAGAGAGAGATGGGTACCACAGTGTTGAGGATGATGACGTAGGACCAAAAGGTGAGGAAGCCAGAGAAGGCGGAGCCCACCCCATCCTGCCTAGGCAGGAAGACAGTGAACTTTGACCCCTCCTGCTGCTCCCAGATGCCGTTTCCGATGGCCAGGATTGTGCACATGACTGCCAAAAACCCGAAGATCTATCCCGACCACAGAAACAAAAAAAATAACAATTATAAAAGCACACGGTTCAGAATAGGTCAGAAAATAAATTTTAAAAAAGGATGGCTGAACTGCTTTGATCATTATATGAGATCATTGCCATTTGAGGCAAATTAGTACAGGAAACTGACTCAAATTCAATGAATTCACTGACATATCTTAACAGAAAACAATGGCCATTATTCAGTTCATGAAAGAAACTTGAATTAATTTCAATCAATCAATCAAATTTTATTCATACAGCGCAATTTACAAAGAATTTGTCAGAACACACGTCACAGTATACCCTGGCCAAATCCCTACAAGGGAAGCCAGACACGACAGTGGCAAGAAAAAACTCCCTGGACAACATGTAGGAAGAAACCTCGGGAGGAACCAGACTCAGTGGGAGGGGGGCATCCTCCTCTGGCCAATTTCCTGAACTGACCGAACTGAAAGAGGACTGACCGCAACTATAGCATGTTTGACTGACACTTACGCAAAGCACTAGCACATTCATCAGACGGTCAATGCTGGTGCGCTTCAACGTAGTTTTCCCACAGTTCTGCATCAGCTTTGTCTCAGGACCTGCGGAGTTGAAAGATTAATGCAACCCAAGTGCGCACTGACATCCACTGCAAAAATAAACCGTTTATGTGTTTGATGGTTAGGGGTCTATATCACGAAGCAGAATTACTGAGTTAGCTGGATAACAGCACTGAGAAAAACCCAGAACAGCTCTTTTTACTTTAGTCCATGTTCCATATCTGGGAAGGTTCCAGGATTTACTCAAGTTTCACTGCAGTTATCGAGCTAACCCGGTAGGATTACTTAGTCAGTCCATGTTCCAGATTTGGGATGGTTCCGGGTTTTACTCTGGGCAATTATCCAGCTAACTAAGTAATCATGCTTTGTAGTATAGCCCCTGCATTGTGATACAGGCCACCGCTGTAACTGTACAAAACAAATCAACACAAAAATCCACAGTCACATGATGGGGTTGTCCAAAAGTAATTGGCAGAGACATTAAAGACAGCCCCGCACGGTCAAACCTTGTTTTAAAGATGAAAACAAAAACCAGCTGATGCTGCGGCTCTCCGGAAGCAGGGTTGAGAACCACGGGATTACGACTCCTGTAAACTCCACAGGGTGTATTCCACCCTCAGACCAGCAGGGAGAGCTGTTCCTGAAAGCCTCACCTCCGAAGACGACAAGTCCGAAGCACCACTCTGTGTTCCTCAGGGTGCAGCCGCGCAGCAGGATCTTCTCGTTGTCCAGGGAGTACTTCTGGTCCTTGAACATCAGCGTGCCGGTGAACTTGTCCAGGCGATTGTTCGGCGGCTCACAGTGTACCTCTCCTAAAGGGGGTGGGGAGGGAATAGTCAGGGAAACTGCCCCCAGGGTAATAACGGAAAGGGTGCCAGCCACGGTTCAGTTCTGTCCGGTTCGGTTACGTTTGGTCATGTTTCATGCTGCTGGCTGAAAGTTGCACATTGCAGTTTGACTTTTGAAATTGCATTTGGTCGTCAGTAGGCAGGTGTGAATTCAATCACCATCTTTAAATGACATCTTTTTTTCATCATCAGTTTTTTTGATTCTGGAAATGTTGACTCTGTGCTTTCATGGTTCCAGAACTGGCAGAGGACAGCAGATGGTTTCCATGGCAACTTACCGTCAAAGGCCGCCAGCATCTGGATGCTGTCTCCCATGTCCCCTGTCACCGTCAGAGCCTGCCTCACTTTCAGATTGGTCTCTCTGGGGAGGGTGGTGAGTGGGGGGTTCCAAATTTAATTTCTAACTACAACGTACAGGCTACAACTTCACTTCACTTATTAAAATCATATTTCACTGATAAATTGTTTTATATGGTTGTAAGATAGTCTAGTGATTGCAGCACAGCATCTCAACACACTTACTTAAAGCCTCTCACTTAATGTCCAGTAATGCAAAGGGGTACGTGCACACACATAGACCCTCCCCAAACATAGACATAAACATACATGCCCACATTAACACTTTCACACAGATCCACAGCTGCACATAGATACACATCCACGCACAAACATACAAGTACAGTATAAACGCACGCGTGTGCGCGCACGCACACACATGCACACACTCAGTAATACTGACCCGTCCAACTCAGCAGTCTCGATGTACACCAGGTTGAGAGGCTCGCTACTGGAAAGCAGGAGCAAATCTGCCTGAAACGACGGAGACAGCGGCCTTTGAGTCATCTGTGTTTCGGGCTCACTTTCCTCAGAAAACTCAGTGTAACTTCTCTAAAATATTCACTGGCGTTTTACTCTGAATGCCCCGGAACTCTTACCGACACAAACTGGTTGCTTTCCAACTTGATGATATCGCCGACTTGAATGTCCATCCATTTTTCACTCCGCAATCTTTCACAGAAAAGGGAAAAAAGGGAATCGTTCACAATATGAGGTACACCAGTTAACATATCTGAGCCTTTCAACATGACCTCAGCATGTTTATGGTGGAGTTTTTCCCAAGAATGTTCCATGGTGTAGGAAATACTGAGCACGTCCTGTAAGCATCTGGCTTTTACCCATCTTATGCAGTTACACAATGAAAGCTCTAGAGGGCGGTCTCTTCCTCTTTTATGTCTGTCACTCTGCCTGGGTCTGCACAGTATCTCAGACTGAGGGCTTCAGTGTCAGCAGTAGATTTAGCTCTCTCAGAAGTACAAGTAAGTTTTATCTCTACATTTATCTCTAAAAATAGTCAGCTTCACAACATTCATCTGGTTCTGCCTTTTCAATTAAACATCATGGATGCATAGGCGCCGATTCCGTGGGTGCTTCGGGGCCCGAGCACCCACGGAGAAGGCTGAGCACCCATGGGAAAAATGCACTTGATATGCCTACTGTATAGGGCTGGGGCATTCAACTGTTTTGAGCACCCACCGGCAGAAACATAAATCGGCGCCTATGCATGGATGTGAAATCTCTACTTCCATCTTATTGTTACAAATTGGAATGAGCTCCAGGTAACCTCAGATTACAGTTTCCTCAAAATGTTGTACCAAATAGCAAAGTACAGGGTGAGGGGAGGGCCAGGAGGTACTTTTAAAGACCGAACCAAGATCCTGTTACGAGTAACGATGATTCATTCAAATTACCGTACGGTCTGATCAACGCATGCTTAACAGTGCCATGAGACGCGAGTTGATGAAACAGGAAGTAAACAATTGACAGACTGGCAGCTGTGTCCTGTCTTTCAGGAAACCCTCTCTAAGGACTCCCGGCGTCAAGCTCAATTGCAAAAACATGCCCAGCCCGTGCCTAAATTCAGACCACAATAAACTGATCTTGTGTCAGCATTCAACGGTTGGGGCTTAGATTATACTCCTGAAACCTGGTAGAAAAAAAGTTTAAGCATTTAAGGGGTTAGGAGTTGGGGAAAGATTAGGGTTGGGTAAATTGAGATAGTATTGGACATAGGTGTAGGATGGGGAAAGGGTAAATAGGTTGGGATTTGTGAGAAAATGAAGGGGTGTCTAAGTGAAGCATGTGAGGGTCGGAAACAAAGAGCACCATACCTGATACATCTGACATGGACACACAAGCCCCTCCCCCTGACCTCTGTATGACCCTACTGTGAACACTAGGTGAACTCAACAAGCCAATGGCTGTGTAGCATTTCCCAAAGATACATCTGCAAAGTGAACTACTTCTTGCATTGTATCTGTATAACATTTTTTCCCTGTTGAATCTATATATTTTACAAGCTGAGAAACACCGCGGTCAAATTATATTTATGCGACTTGCTGGTTTATTGAGCATTCCAGTTCAGCTCTTTGGATTGGAGCACCAAATAAGTGATCTGTACAATTCTGATGGTACGGCCTGTTTACTCCGCAACCAAGATCTACAGCAACAAGAAAAGAAAAGGAACTCACTCTCCATTGACGAGGACTTCTACTTTGCGTTTGTTGACAAGCCTGTCACTTTTGTGTCGGTTCTGAAATGACAAGATCAGACAGATTAGAACGACGGCGCTGAAAAGAAGGTCTGTGGAATCGGATCAGTGGTGTAAACGTGATTCAGATTCAAACTGAATTAAGCAAACATTTCAATGCAACAGGTTTTGAGAAGGAGGGAGAGGAAAGATATAGAAGAGTTCAACTCCATCTCTGAGACAATGTCACATAATTATCACAATAATTATTGACCAATCATGATAAATATTTACTGTTCATTTCTTTCTTTAAAAAAAAAAAAAAAAAGCGGGTTTGTACTTGTGGAGGCCACACTGTTCTGATTAAACACTAGAGTTGCACAAGATCTGTAGTCCTACCTCCGGTGTAATACCAATGTAAAGATATATTCTAATAATAATAAAAAACAGCAATACCCATCAGCATTTGTTGCAATGGCAGTCCCTTTCTGGACAAGCTTATGAGACTGGAAGTTTGGGCAGGCCACAGTTTTCATTTGGTCTCCATCCCAGGTTTGGTGTCCAGTGGCCGCCACACCAAAAACCGCTCAAACAAAAGACCCTGTCTCACTGCTCAGAAGAATCGGCTTTTATCCTGGAAGTCATCCAGCGCACCTTGTAAAAATTTCCAGGCTGGCTAGTTACTGGAATAAGGCCATTACAGGCTGATGACAATAAGCAATTATTCAATGCAGACTGCTTAATGGCTAATTTCCTTTTAACATTACGGTGTTACTGATAAATGACATGCTCCAGTGGCTTAGAAATATACATCTTGAGCTTCAGCAGAAATTATGAGTATGAGGGACACGACTAAACAGAAGTGGCCATGAAATAGCAAAAGCCAGGATAACGAGTTAATAACTTATCTTTAACATAAGTAAAGATTAAACTATCTATGGTTATAGAAAGATAAGCTCTCACCATTATATCAAAAGCAGTCCTACTGAAAAAGCTACAGCAAACGGCACAGGAAGGGAATTTTCTAGTGTTAGTTAACTCATCACTGAAGTCCATTGATAATTAAGTTAAGACCTTCGGGTAAAATGCAACTTCTTTATGTCCATTACAAGGACATTTCTCCACTCCACCCGTGACATAGAATTAGGTTTTCTTTAAGTCAAGCTTTCAGAGGGGTTGGTGAATCAGTCTACAACATCGTGTAGTAATGAATGAAAATTTTTAAAAAATAATAATATCACTGCTGGTAAAGAGGGGTATAACACACCGTGGGCCTGATATACAAAGACCTTTATCATGTGCAAAATCTTTTAGCATGAAAACCAATAACACAACCAATAATTGGCCATAGTATTTATTTTGCACCAATCATTGGTTGTGTTATTAGATTTGTGTGTGCTAAATGGCTTTGTATATTAGGCCCTGTGAGTCTAAATCTTTGGAACTCACAATGTCATCAGTTGCATCTTTAGCTGCGGTGACAAAAAGCACCAGGACCAGAGGCACCACAGTGGTGAACCAGGAGAGGGATGAGATTTCTGGAATCAGCTGAAACAGACAGCGAGATACATGCATGTTACTGAAATGACACTTCACAACAGGAGAGCAATGAGATGGCTGGAATAAGCTGAATTTGACAGAAAAATATGTGCAACAAGTCAAATGGAACTTCAAACCAGAAGCATAGTCAAGAAAACCCACATGGTACCCAAATGGTTTGAAGCAGAAGCTGAATTGAACTGAGCATCCAGTTGCCGAAAGTTGCAAGCATGCTGAATAAAAGACCGATTGTGCGTGGCCTTTATACTGTGGCCAATTAAATGCTTTAACTTTGGGTAATATGTTACCTCACCACCAACCTCGCACAGCCAACATTCCCACACCCAGGAAACATCTCCCGTACAAATGGTACAGAGTGAACTTCCTGTCTAACAGACGGAATGTTTGACATGTAACAGAATGTTCTGCCTGTGGAATAAGCCTTAGGAAACAGACGAGATGGTTGGAATCAACTGAAACAGACAGACATGGAGTAGGGCAGGATTAGGAGTGAAGAGGCGGGGCCAGTGGGATGGGTTTCACCTGGAGGACAAGCAGAAACAGGAAGTAGGCATTGGCTATCCTCTGGAACTGCTCAAAAAGGTTGAGCGGCAGGAAGGTAAACAGGTTGTATTTAGAGGTTTTAATGGCATTGGTCTGGAAGAGAAGAAAGACAAAATTAGATTAGTGTTTGCGAGGACATGCTGTTCCTAACAGCACAATGAAAAATACATTTACAAAAACCCACACAGAGGGGATGTACTTTTTCATTCAGAGCACACCCTTCTCCCAGCGCTGTGTCT